>JAVTVY010016340.1:0-61406 GCA_036873755.1 Hanleya hanleyi
CCATCAACCCCCCCAACAAAATTCTTTCAGGCAATATACCTGGGGGGGGGGGGGGTGCCTATTAAAATTGCAATGGCCCATTTTGAACTCTTTTGCGAATATTTTAACACTTTTGATTTTGCCATCACTCCTAATTAGAATTCCTAGAATTTCCGCACAAAGAATAAATATATAAGGGGAAAGTGGGTCTCCTTGTCTACAGCCCCTACCGAGATTGAAGAAAGGAGACTTATGTCCATTTTGGATTATACAAGATTTAGAGTCGTTATAAAATGTTGCTATCCAATGTCTTATAGATATACCAAAATTGAAATATTTCAAGGTTTTGTCTATAAATTCCCATGAGACTGTATCGAAGGCTTTTTTTCAAAATCTATGGTTAAGATCATCCCCGAGATATTCTGAGTAGCTGTTTCAAATAATACATCATACATAAGCCTCGTATTTTTTCCGATAAATCGACCCGCTATGAAACCCGTTTGATCTTGTGATACAATAGAGTTAAGTGTCGTTTTAATCCTTTCGGCAATGCAAGAAGCTGCCATTTTGTATATAACATTTAATAAAGAGATTGGGCGCCAGTTTTTCATAAAAAAATCTTGGTTTACCCAATTTCAGGATACACGTAGTAATATCCTGTCTTTGTGTTGTAGACATTTTACCAGAATCATAAGCACTGTTTATTGATCTAAGGAGAAGATATCCTATATCCTTCCAAAAGAACTTGAAAAATTCCACTGTAAATCCATCTGACCCAGGGCTTTAATTTTGTTTGATTTTTCCAAGTGCATTTGAAAGTTCTTGATATCTTATTGGACCTTCTAGTGCAATTTTTACTTCATCTGTTAACTTTTTGTTTATCTCGCAATCGTTTAAAAGATCACTCAAGTTAATCTCATCCCTCTCTGTGTTTTTTCTGCTCTGTATATAAATTTACATAGAACGATTTCTGTTCGTTTAATATCTCATGTATATCTGTTATCTTCCTACCGTCGTCTGTATGTAGTTCTTATATAGATTTACTAACAAAATTTCGATTTTCTAGTTTCAAAAAGTATGATGTTGATTTTTCACCGAGCTCGTACCATCTCGCCCTTGATCTAATTTTGATTCCCTCCACTCTAGATTTCCTCAATTCCTCTAATTCTGATTTGGCTTGAATGACTTCTTCTACCAATTTTTTCTCCGGTCTAGTTTCGGCCAATCTACTCTCTAGGTTTTCGATTTTCTTCTCACAGTCGTTTTCAGTGTCGCTAGCCTTTCCCTTTTTGGAAATGGAATAGGATATTACTTTACCCATGAGGTTCACCAAAAAAGTCTATACAGTAAGTTAATTGTTCAAAAGGTGAATTTACAACAAAATCTGGGTTATATGGCGTGGCACAGTATGTAGTTTTAAGATGATTTATATTTTCCTTCACTATCTGTATAAATGTTTTGTCCCCTAAAAGTGAATTATTAAATTTCCAATATCCCCGTCCCCTATATTGGTCCGAAAATTGTAAAGTCAACGTTGACTATATTTCTATATATATTATATATTTCTAATCCAGTGGCAAATCGAGGTTAGGGAGGAACGTATGTGTAGACGAGCGTCAAAGCGGGGTTAGGGAGGAATGAATGACCACAGCAGTGCCAAAGCGGGATTAGGGAAGAACTACTGTCTGGTCGGTCACTTTCGAGGAAATGTATATGTTCATTCGAATGTCAAAAATGCGGTTAGAGAGGGCTGTATGTCTAGGCGAGTGTTAAAGTGGGGTTGGGGAGGAATGTATGTCTAGTCGAGTGTCAAAGCGGGGTTAGGGAGGAATGTTTGTGTGCACAGGTGTCACGCGGTGTTAGAATTTAGGGTTTGGTGTGCTCATCACTTCAGGTTCAAGGTTATTTCATCTATCAAGATACATCGTTTTACAGGAGGAGTGTGCAGTGAGGGAGGAATGTTTGACTAGACGCGTGTCCAAGCTGAGTTAGGGAGGGATGAATGTCTAGAAGAGTGTCAAGGCGGAGTTACGGAGGAAAGAATACAACAGCGTCCAAGTGGGATTAGGGAAGAATGTATTTCTAGTTCGCCATTTAAAAGGAGGAGTGTTTGTCTATCCGAATGTCAAAGTGCGGTCAGGGAGGAATATATGCGTAGTCGAGTGCCAAAGCAGAATCCTGGTGCACATTAAAATAAAATCATTTGGTGTATTAAAATGAAATGCCGTTTCAACAAAACAACAGTAGTCGTGCGATACAAATCAGACAATGGGTGAAACTAACGATCGAATCTATCGCTGCGGAAAAGTAGGCTGCCTATAATATTCAAAGTACCATGTCGAAAACATAGTGTCTAAAGTACCGTCTTCAATCCACCGATGTAGGAAAGTATGCCTACAAAGCGCCGTCTTCAATCAACCGCTGTACACAAGTATGTCCCCAAAGTAACGTCTCCAATCTATCGCTGCGGAAGATTATAATATCCAAAGTGCCGTCCTCAAGGGTGAGTGAGTAGTAGGGTTTAACGTCGTTTTCAACCTCGTTTCAGTCATATCACGACGGTGTTTACATGTGCCAGAACAAGAGAGTGCTCCCAGTTCCTATTACCCTGGACACTGATCAGCCCAGCCAGTACAGCACCCGGTCATCCATCGAAGTTTGATCGAACTTAGCCTTGCTTAGCTTCGGTGATCTGACGAGAACCGGTGTGTCCAACGCTATAAGCCGTACCTGCCGTCCTCAATCCACGGCTGTATGAAAGTATGCCTGCTGAGTGCCGTCTTCAACCCACCCTTGTACAAATGTATGATCTCCAAAGTACCGTCTCTAATCTACCGCTGCAGAAATGTATAATACCCAGTGTACAGTCTTCAATCCACCGCTGTACAAAAGTATAGTTTCGAATGTACCGTCTCCAATCTACCGCTGTAGGAATGTATAATATTCAAAGTGTCTTCTTCAAACCACCGCTGTAGAAAGTATGTCTCCATATTACCGTCTCTAATCTACCGCTGCGGAAAGGTATACTATCAAAGTGCCGCCTACAATTCACTGCTGTAGGAAATTATGACTGCAAAGTGCCATCTTCAATCCACTGATCTGCAAAAGTATGTCCCCAAAGTACCATCTCCAATCCACCGCTGCGGGAAAATATAATATCCAAAGTGCTGCTTTCATTCTGCTGCTGTCGTCTTCAATCCACCGCTGTATAAAAATGTGGTCTCCAAAGTACTGTCTCTAATCTACCGCTGCAGAATGTATAATATCCAAAGTGCCGTCTTCAGTCCACCGTTGTACCGCTGCGGAAAAGTGCTGCCCCTCCACCCTACCCCTGTAGCAAAGTATGTCTACAAAGTGCTCTATTTAGTAGACCTTTGTGCAAGAATAGGTCTCCAACGTACCGTCTGCAACCCATCACTGCGGAAATATATACTATCTAAAGTATCATCTTCAATCCACCACTGTATAAAAATATATGGTCTCCGAATTGCCGTCTCTAATCTACTGCTGCACAAAAGTATAATAACCAAAGTACATTCTACAACCCACCACTCTGCAAAAAAGTGCTGCCTTCATTCCATCCTTCTAGAAAAGTTTGTCTACAAAGCGCAGTATTCCGTCGACCTCTGTGGAAAAGTAGGTCTCCAAAATACCATCTCCAATCCATCGCCATCTTCAACCCACCAGTATTCAAAAGTATGATCTCCAATGTACCAGCTCCAATATAACGTTGCAGATACATGTATGTACAATATCCAAAATGCCGTCTTCAGTCCACCTCAGCAGAATAGTATGGTCTCCAATCTACCATCTCCAATCTACCACAGTGCACCGCTTTATAAAAATTATGCATTGAAATGCCGTCTCCAATTCACCGCTAAGGGAAAGAATACTCTTACAATCTACCGCTGAAGAACAGAATAGTATCCAAAGTAATCTCTCCAATCTACCGCTGAGGACAAGTATACTGTGCAAACCTCCGCCTCCAATCGACCACTTCATGAAATTATGGCACTTTCCGCCCCCCCCCCCTCCCCCAGGCTGCGGCACACCCCAAATCGCCCAGGCCAGACAGGGTTAAAGGGTCATCTCCAATCTGCCGCTCAGGAAAGTATACTATTCAAACTTCCGTCTCCAATCCACCAGTAGAAAGGAATGGTCTTAAAAGTCTCCAATCTACCGCTGAGGACATGTATACTGTTAAAACCGTCTCCAATGTACCGCGTTATACAAATTATGTATTCAAACCGCCGCCTCTGATCTACTGATGAGGGAAAGTATACTATTCAGACCTCCGTCTACGAATCCACCGCTGTAGAAAGGTATGGTGGTTAATGTGCTGTCTCCAATCTGCCGCTGGGAAAGGTATACTGTTCAAACATCCCTTTCCGATCTACCGCTGTAGAAAAGAATGGTCTTTAACCCTACCTGGTCGGGGGGGGAGGGGAGGGGCAAAATGACCCCTCCCCCCTTCCCTACCAAACTGTCTGCACTATCTCCGGAACGACAAAAAATGGAGAGCTGAAACTCCGTGACTTTATAGTTTATCATATTGTTGTGATTTTGAGCCTATTTGCATGACCCCGAGCAGAGGATCATGGAGAAATTCAAGATGGCGATCACGTGCGGTACCAGAAAAGTGAGTTTTTCGTCATATTTCTTCAAAGTTTTGCTTTTCCGCGATGAAAATGTGGACAAAACTATTTTATTTCACATCATATTAATATTTACTAATTTATCATGCAGTTTTTGCGGAGAAACTGCATAAATAAAAAATTCGGAAAATCTGAAAATTCGGAAAATCTGAAAATCCGGAAAATTCGGAAAATCTGAAAATCTGTGACCTCATCGAAGCGGCTATCATGGATTTTTTACATTTTCTGGTAGAGCTTGACCCAAGGGTATGGTGTGGTAAGTTTCAGTCCCCTAGCTCAAGGGATAAGAAAATAATTTTGGGCCAGGATACGTCCCAAAAAGCCCAGGCCAGATAGGGTTAAAGAGCCCTTTCCAATCTATTGCTACGGCTGTAGAAAGGAATGGTCTTTAAAGTACCGACTCCAATCTATAGCTGAGGAAAAGTATACAGTTCATACCTCCGTCTCCATTCCACCGCTGCATAATAATGATGGCCTTTAAACCATCATTTCCAATCCACCGCTGTAGAAAGAAATGTTCTTTAAAGTACCGTCTACAATCTACCGCTGAAAACAAGTATGTACTGTTCAAACCTCAGTCTCCCAACGACTTGATTCAGAATTCCGGCAACACCGTGATTATTTACATTGGAAATCCACCATATTCACCCTCCCAGGTTGTGTCTTACGACGTATAGGTAAACCAGGTGGTTACAATTTGAGTGTCGGTTTATTGTCTATGAATAGGAATTGTTTCTGTCAAACTGTTCCGTAGTTCATCTGCCGTTTGACCATGTGAACTCAATTGAATGAAACAGATAAGAAGGAACTGCAGTGGTTATCAATTTATATCTCAATTTACAAACGGAGAGAGCTTCGTCTACTCTTTAGAAGCATGCAGTAAGAGAAGGAAAATGGGTAGATAACAAAATTTACAACGATATCAACAGTTCCGCTCTTCAAACAGTCATCAGAGGTCAAATAGTAACGGTATATATATGTTTTCTTTAAAGTTCTTTCGGCACACAATCCCAATGTGTGACAATAACTTGCCGCCCATAATCTAAATACAGACTAGACAATGGCGGCCATCTTGGTGGACATTGTTGGATCTTTTCGGGTCCAATAATAAGAGCGAGATGTTATAAGCTCAGCTCGGTTTTTGTCTATTCCATTGGCTTCTGACACCGTCTGAAATATATAGTATAAATATAGTTTAAAATTTCGAATATGATAACGGCCACGGTTATACAAAGAAACATTACAAAAGTCCAGAGAAAACAGATATTACCGCGACATAATATATCGCTTTGATTCAGTTGTGACTTGGCATGGTCATACAGGAGACCAACCATAGCCTGCACGATTACTAAATCAGCACATTGTCTATGGCAAGGCATCCTGCTACAAGGGTAAGGATTTGTGTACCAAACTCATCTGAAAGCCTTAATATTGGGAATAAATATCCCCCAGCCTGAGCTATACTGTACAGGATAGTAAAGACGTACACTGTGACGTCTGTTAGATTGGTAATCCCAAGAATCACTGCAAACAGGAAAGAAAAATAGCACACAGACATAGTGTAAAATCCTCGTGCCGCCGAACGGAAACAGTCGTATATAGCACCAAAGCAAACCCTAAATATAACTAATGTGGTAGCCATTACATACACTAAGGTAAGTGGTTGGTCCAGGTTTACAGACTTAACCAATATTGTCACGTTATTCATAATTGTGATTAAACAGGCGTTCAACACCACAGTAGGCCAAAACAACGCGAGGAAGTAGAATGTTTGAAGCATTTCAGTCAAAGACGGGGTATCGTTGTGAGCCCCATTGTTCTCGGTCTTTCCCGTAGTTACGAGATCATTGCTACGAGATGATTCTGCCTGTGGGGTCTCCTCTTCTGTTTCTTCCCTCGCATAGGGTCGGTGAAAATGAAACACACGAGATGCAGAATGTACGCGATAACCGAAATTGTGAAGAAAAACAAATGGAGATTTTGGTCTTCTTGGAAAAATATCTGGTATAGGAAGGCAAAAAAACATCTTTCCGGAACCCATTGCTGCTAGATACATTCCAGTAACTTTCTCGACGTTCTTCCGGTCGAAATTACCAGTCCCAATCGACAAAACTACATAAAATGCCAGTTCACTTCCTACAGCTGAGAGAAAAGAAAAAAAATGTATTAAATGGGAAATGAAATAAATGGGATAAAGATTTTTTCAAAAAATTGAATAAACGAAATTTCACATATAACACCAGCCATCTTTAAGTAAATTAGTAAAATTTGACTCGAACCCATACTGCACACGACGTCAGTCTGCAGTACCAACTCGTTGGGACAATTATGTCATTAGCGGTTGTCCACCAGAAATGATACAATTGTGATATTAGTTCACCACTCTACATGTAGATTCAACCACTAATGACACAATTGCAGTTTCTTAGTGTCCTACTTGCGACACTAACGATTAATGTTGTACATCTTAACCACGGCAACGTATTCAAAAGACCATCATAGGTATGGGACAGTACACACATGATATCTCCGTTGGCTTACAATAATTTGCGAAACCGGGAAATTTGCGAAACGAGAATTGGGAATGATGATTCGACCCCTATGGATTATGCCTCTCCTTCCATGGGCATGATTGTCCGGCATATAGGAACGATGGCCGACCCTCAGGAATGATAGTCCATGTAGGCTTGATTGTCCGGTATATAGGAATGATGTCCGACCCCAGGAATGTTAGCACGATTGTCCGGCATATCTATATAAATTATGGTGCGATCGCCAGGAATAATAGAACTCACTAGGCATGTTAGGTCACCCTTGGGTCATTTAGGAATGATGCTCCTATCACTAGGAATGATCACTAGAAATGATAGCCCCAAGATAGTACGGCAAATAGAAATGAAGGCTCGACGCCCAGGAATGATATCCCCTAGGTATATTTTGGTACATTTTCAGCTTCAAAAACACATTAATTGCATTGAAGCTACTTCATGCCAGGGCTTATCGTTCGTTGCATGTATTACCGACCATGCACAACAGCGAGAACAAATTCAAGATGAAAGCCGTGAAGTCATCCGATATGCCGTTTTATTTGCATTTTTTTTGTCATTATGGTTATTTTTCGTCTCGAATCACACTTTTTCCTGATCGATTTGCTTAACGCCACAGTTTCTTATTCATGCTCATTTTGAGGGTAATTTGTTTTTGCTCTTTTTAATTATTTCCCTGTAGCAAGTAAATGATTGAATAAACTTTTTGAAACTTTTTCGACGTCATAGCTTATCATTACTTTTTTGCATAGCTTTCTCTTAGAAGCACCATTAGTAGATAGAAACTAGAAAGGTTTTGTAGGCATCTAAACCGTTTTATATCTACATTTTTAGTGCTTTCTGCTTCTCATTTTCTAACATAACATCAAGGAATGTACAAGTAAACACCAATCCTTTTCATAGCATAGTTTATTTGTAAAAAAATGGGCATCATCCCTGATCATGGTTCGTCTAACAAAGCCTAGCCATGCCAGAAGACGAAATCGTCAGGGCTAAGATCAGTTGTTATGAATAGACTTGTAAACACATGATTATATCACAACATCAGGTATTATATATATGAAAACTATAAGATCAGTGCTGTATGCAGTAGGCTGATCGTTGGAGGTACATCACATTTTAAAGATAGCAGGACCCTAATTAATGGCTACAATAACTGCAAATGTTTCGCTGATGCTTTGACAGTATATGTTGGCAATGCCACCTGCAGTAACATTAAATATTGCAGGAAGATATTGAATGGTTTTTAATAGGAGAAATCGACTACAACGCAGATATCATGGCAACCAATTATTTTGCGTCTAAAGTAAATGTTCTAAAATATTATAAAATATATCGCAATAGAAATAAATCAGCTAGGAAGTCACATTCATCATCTGATTGATCTCTGTCTTGACTTAAATCGCGACATTCAGAAAACTATGTCTATTCACAGAAAGATCACCACGGAGATCCCTAGGATGGCATGGGGACTTTATTATTTCCACTCCATTTAAATCGGAGTATTTTACTCCCAGATCAATTTACATTGATGAAAATATGTGACTAGTCACGAGGAGGCCGATAATATCACTTTTAACAATACTGTTACATTATCACGTTTTCATGGCGTCATTATAACATCACAATCGCTTGAAACATGTTCAAATGTGATATATTCATTTAATACGTTATATAACCTTTCCAAAACTATCAAATTTGCTATAGTTTCAAGTACTATGACTATTTACAAGGCGTTTGCACTATCTATACTCTCATCCCAAAAATTGTGTTCTGGTGCTTAGAAATTCGACCACTTGACGTTACTGAATATATTTTCATGAAGATAAAAATGATTTCTGATCAATACGTAGGCGATTTGAGCAGAAATAATGTGATTATTTATGATATTGGTCATAAGGTTCAGACAATGTCAGAGAATGGCGAAAATGTCATTTTCAACAATATTGTCATATTATTACGCCATTGTTACATCATCGCCTCATACATGTATAGATGTGATATAGTCATATAGTGCATTATATCATCTTTCCAAAAATACCAAATATGCCATAGTCTGAAGTATTATAACTATCCACATGGCTCTTTTCTATCTATACCCCATTTCAGAAACTGAATTTCATACCACAATGACAGTAGTCACATGAATAAGACAAGTTATCTGCAGCGACACGGTAGGTTTCGCTGCATACGTTTGTTTCACTGCGCGGACAGGACGACATTTTGAATATCTCCGAGAAACTAGATGAAATTCTGACCACTCTTGGAAGTATACAAACCGAAATAGCAGGTGTGAAGGAGGACCAACTTGACCTGCGAACTTGTTTTACAAACTCAGAATTGTCTCATCAAAGAATCGTGGAAAATTCCGATCAACAGTTACATCGCCTATTACAGGCTGGATTTACAGAGAAAATTTCTCCGTTGCCAGGGTACGGCTCCCAACTGAGTCTCACCACGGGTGCCGCTAAGGCACATTGCTGATATTCAAGGGGATTCCCAGGCCTGGAAAGATTTGTTGCACCATGTACGAGTACCGACTGATCTGCGGTTGAACGAATCTAGACAGGGCAAACGTCGCATGATCAGCCACTATTAAACGTGTTGTGTCGTTGTGCAAGATACACAGAAACTGCATTCAAACTTTTGTCAGCTCACGGGGACGGCGCAGCTGTAACTGATGGTGATTTAGAAAAGCTTTTTATTACGAGTCATGCTCAAATAAAATGGCCAACAGTCAGTTTGACGGCGCCACTTCAAAGTTATTCGGTGCGCTTCAGAAAAATACTGGCGAGCTCAATCCAGGCTCACAAGAAACACTTCGATCGACTGCAACTACGATCGCCGTTTCCCGCCCAAATTCTAGACAAGGGCAACAGACGGGCAAGTTGGGGGATTCAGAGGTAGGGGATCTTATTATCGAAATAACTTCGCACGCGGCTCTGACCGGGAAGTCTTTTCTAGGTTTGGAAATAGACAATTTCAAAGAGAAAATTTTGGGGGCAATCGGCCAAAACGCAAACGTCTTTTCTTTCAATCAATATTCAGCCGTCGTCCATTCAAGAATTTCCGCGTCCACAATCCAAAGTCCTAATTTGTATAATAACACTAGCACCAAATTAAAAAGATAAATCATAATATACATAAAACTGGGATATTTTCCTGCGAGACAGAAGCAGTCAACAATTTTCAATGATGCCAGCAAGACATCATGATGTTCCAAAATATCACCTCCGTATCGTTGATCAGTATCCTTAATCCATATGATTTACGTTGTAAAGTCGTTCTCTGGAGTATGATGTATCTGTCACGCTTTGATTGAGACTTTTCATATGAACACTATGAGGATCTTGAAATACATAGGTTCATACGACCCTTATCACCGGGTTTAGCGGAATTCAACACAAGTTACGAAACTTACCGCCATAGATCTTGCACGCTATGCTCGTATTTTGTTATCAGCATGCGATATGTATCGCAACATTTGAGAAACTTCGAGTGGAGACGCTTGATGGTATAGCCCTGTTTTACAAGTTTATGCAATAATGTTTTGTGGCGTTGCTTGAAATCGTCACACTTAACACAAGATCTAGCGAATGCTACTGGGCGAGATACGTATACATCATATGCAAGTCTCTTTTGTATATTGCTGTCCAGATAGGGATAGTTTACGATGTCGATTTGTCGTATAGTCGACGAGAGAGAAGGCCCCCTTCAATTTTATAGAGATACAGGTCTAAATAAGATGTGACGCTAGGGCCATCTGTAGTTTCCTTCAAATCCAGTGAAGGAGGATATCGTCTAAAGAGTGTTTGGTGAATGAGAAGGAACGGGCTTTGAAATAATCTGTTTTTGAAAGCGTCTGCATATAGTCTTATTCCCAGGTCAGTACAATTAGTACCCATTGGAATACCTATATACTGTTGATACATTGTATTGCCAAATTTCACATAGATATTATCAATGAGAAATTCGAGCAACTCTATAAACAAGAAGCATCCCATGAATGATATCCCTTTCATTTAGTAGAGCTAAAGATTTCTTTATGGCTTCTGACATCAATATATCGGCGATCAGGTTTCTTGAACACCGATACTATTAATGAACTAAGATGGACAATAAAGTCCTGATGAGGGAGTGTAGTATGGAGAGTCGAGACATCCCATGTGAATACATGTCTGTGCGGTATGTGACCTTTAGCAATCAAGTTCCGTAAGACAATGCAAATACACGAGGCCATGATCTGCCGACTGACTTACGTGAGTAATACCACATTGTAGCAATTTGTTTCCAGTGACGGTGACACGTGCGGGGTTATGATATACCACGTGTATTTGTTTACGAATGCTCAATCTGAACACTTTCTAGGAGATCTGGAGAAGAATTGATGCCCCAGCGCACGTTCTAGATCGGATCGAACATGGAATAAGTATTCCCTTGAAAGAACGTCCTATACCATTCAATTTTTGTAATCACCAGCTGACTCCAAAACATTCAAATTTTGTAAATCTTGAAATCAAACGTCTTTTGGAAGGCGGTGCTATTGAGCTGTGTATACAAGTCTGACCTTATTCCGATGTGTTCCGAAAATGAACAATAAGTTTCGATTGGGCTACGTTCGTAGATGATTTCTTTCTGACCTCAGCAAGTGAAAGTATTCACGATCATTCTGACCAACTGGTGCATATATTAGAGGATCTCAGATTTGTGACAAACTACGGAAAATCGAAACTAGAAGCTTCTAGTATCATTGATTGTATTGGATCTTTAGGGTTTTCAAAACTGAAACGCGCAATACGTACCGGTACTATTGGCCGTATGAACCCATGTGCTTCAAGATCCTCAAGGTACTCATATGAACAGTCACAATCAAAGCGTGAGTGAGATACATCATTCTTTAGATGACTTTACAAATATATTATGGATTAAGAATACTGATCAGCGATACGGATTTGATATTTTTGGAAACATTGAAAACTGTTGACCGCTACTCTCTTGCAGGAAACAAGCCTATGTTTATGTATACTATGATTGTCTTTCTGAATTTGGTGCTAATACTGTTATATGGAATATGGAATAGGCCTCTGGATTATGGACGCGGATATTCTCTAATGGACGACGGCTGAATTATGAATGATGGACCAGACGTTTGTAATTATGGAAATTGTTGGATTGTGGGTATCGGTTGCTTGGGCCGTTACACTAGGCAAACTACTACTTAGACATACCTACCGATTCACCGGGGATTCAAGTGTACTTGTTCTGGACGAGCAAACGCGATCGAAACTTCAAAGGTGACTGGAGCCCGCTTCGCACTGGAACAGCCGATAACTTTCCAATTAACCGATAGAATGTCAACTGATTACAGACGCGTCCCACCTTGAATGGGGCGCTGCGTTGGAGGACAAAGTAGCATCGGGAAGATTGGAGTGAACGAGTGTCAAAATGCTCGTCAAAGTACAGAGAGTTCCTGACAATTTTAATGGCCCTTAAAGAATTTAGGGGGGACCTGGCGGGCAAATCTGTTCAGGTTCTAAGCGGCAATATAACAGCCATCGCTACAATGCGCTCATATTGCCGAGAAGGACAACCAATAGGCGAATTTACTGGTCAGGAAATCTAGACAATCTCAATTGGATGTTCAATCCGAAAATGTTCGCATATATGGACAAACTATGGGGACCGCATACCGTCGACCGCTTTGCAAACCGCCAAAACGCACAGCTGGAGCGATTCAATTGTTGGTGTTGAGAGCTCCTCTCGGAAGGGGTGGATGCTCTATCCAACAGAACTTGCAACTGGACAGAGAGATAATTACGGTTTAGGTTCATTATTTCAGCTATAAAGCGACGATCAAACAAAAGTATATGTATTGAAGTTAATAACTCAGTAAACTAATGCATTAAAAACAGGAACATACATTAGAATTTATACAACGAACCGATCTCATAAATAAGCTAAAATACAATTTTCTTTTACTCGACTTAAAAGATCTTCCAACGTTGCTGCTTGATAAACGGTATCTCTTACAATCTTAAAATTTGTACAGTCGATAAGAATATGTTTCACCGTGAGATCTTCGTGGCATGGAATACACCTTGGGACCAGCTCTTTTTAGTAAATATTCGTGAGTTAATCGTGTATGGCCGATTCTACATCGTCTAATCATGTCTTGATCGAAAAGTTTCTGGCAATCAAAGCGTGACTGAGATACATCATTGTTTAGATGACGACTTTACAACGAATATTATGGATTAAGAATACTGATCAGCGATACGGATTTGATATTTTTGGAACATCATGATGTTTTGCCGGCATCATTGAAAACTGTTGACGGCTTCTCTCTTGCAGGAAACAAGCCTATGTTTATGTATACTATGATTGTCTTTTTGAATTTGGTGCTAATACTGTTATATGGAATATGGAATAGGTCTTTGGATTATGGACGGGGATATTCTCTAATGGACGACGGCTGAATTATGAATGACGGACCAGACGCTTGTAACAATAATGACCACACGGCCTCTAGCACCGGCATAAGCGGTATTAGATACAAATCTAGAGAGCTATGATGGAATGCTCTGACAAATCGTATATTGGTAATTGGTGAGCTGTGTCGCTGTGATAACTCGTACACTGAGGATTGGTGAGCTGTATCGTCGTCAGATGAAAATGATGGCATTTAACACAAAAGACAAGTCCGTCAGGCCCGATGTCGACCCAGCATCAACTTCCCACAATGCAAACGTATATCAAAGACCAAAATATCTGTACAGAGGGCGGGCCTCGAGGACGAAACTTCCACCAGCAGAATCGGTATACCGGTCAAAATTACAACACATATAAGGGAAGTGGAAAGAGGTACCGATAATACAGTTATATGCATGATTTGCGTTATTTGATCGCAATTTTGTGATATATTGCAGTGATAGTTTAATTTTTCGAAGCTCTAAAGAAATTTCATCTGCTTCGACATATAAGTTTTCTTTATGAGATGTTCCGAACGCTCCGAGGCAAAGTCTTAATCCTTGCTGGAGAACAGGATCTAGCTAAAGTATGTAATTTTAGAAATATAATTTTTCCAAGAATCACGTTTGTTCTGTTTTATTGTTCTACGAGCTTTAGCTCTTGTAACTCTGAGATCTTTCAAATTTTCAGGATTGGGATGTCGGCGGAAATACCGTTCAGCTTTCGACCTACATTTTCTTGCTTCTTTGCAGTCATCATTAAGCCATGGTTTTTACCCCTCGGCCAATTTTGGCCATGGGGTATTGTCGTCGTCTTGTACGTCCGTCTGTCCGTACGTCCGTACGTCTGTACGTGAGCGAGATAGCCGGAGAACCGTTCCACTGAAGAATTCCAAATTTGGTATGCTTATTTACCTAGTCAAGGACCAGAAGCCTATTTAATTGGGACCTGATTGGGTGAAAACTTTGTCGGCCATCTTTAATTTTATGCGAAATGGATAATGATCCATATCTCGGAAACCATTGAACTGTTCAATACGAAAGTTGGTATACATCATCGATACATCAAGCAACTTTCAATGAATTACCAAACCGGCTTTTCTGATTGGGTGGAAGTCCTGGAGGCCATCTTTAATTTATGCGAAATCGATAATAATACATATCTCTGTTACCATTCAGTTGTTTTATATGAAAGTTGGTATACATCATCGATACATCCAGATACTTTGCATCGAGATCTGATTGACCGAACACCTTGGCGGCCATCTTTAATTTATGCAAAAACTTTAATGATATATATCTCTGATCCAATTTAAGTGTTCTATACCAAATTTGGTATACAGCATCGATGTAACAACTGACTTGCACTGAATAACCACATCAGTTCCTCTGAGTGGGGGGAAGGATGGGCGGCCATCTTTAATTTATGCAAAATCATTAATGATCTCGTTCTCTGATACCGTTCAAGTGCTTGATGTAAAATTTGGTATACATCATCGATGCATCAAGAGACTTACGATAAATGACTGTTCTGGTATCCCTGATTGGGTGGAAACCTTGGTGGCCATCTTTAATTTATGCAAAATCTTTAATAATGTATATCTCTGATACCATTTCAGTGTTCTATACGAAACTTGGTATACAGCATCAATGTATCAAGAGACTTTCAATGAATAACCACATCAGTTCCTCTGAGTGGCGGGAAGGATGGGCGGCCATCTTTCATTTATGCGAAATCATTAATGATCTCTATCTCTGATACCATTCAAATGCTCGTTGTAAATTTGGTATACATCATTGATGCGTCAAGAAATTTATGTAATGAATACCGGTTTCTCTGATTGGACGGAAATCTTAGGGGTCATTTCTAATTGCAAATATTTGATAATCTGTATATTTGTCACTTGACTGCTTGGTGTTCCTGACATCTTGGTTCAAATTGAATGCATTATGAATGTACCCAGAGCCGAGGGGTTTTCTGATGCGCAGCTTCGTATTAATATGTGCAACTCCCGAAGATGTGGGTATTGTTTGGTTAGCATTTTCAATCAGCATATCTGAGAATGACTGTATAGGATGTGGAACATCAGCGAAAGCTTTTCAAATTCTAGCCAGTTTGATTTCTTAAAATTATACCTTGTTAACCCTACCTGGCCTGGGGGGGGCACTTTCCGCCCCCCTGTTGGTTTTTTGCTTGAATCTCCGGAACGACAAAAAATCGAGAGCTGAAACTCCGTGACTTTTTCGATTATCATATTGGGGTCATTTTGAGTCTATTTGCATGACCCCCCGAGCAACGGATCATGGGTAAATTCAAAATGGCGGCCATGTGGGGGTACCAGAAAAGTGATGTTTTCGCCATATTTCTTCAAAAATTACGCAAAAATTCAGCAAGTTGATTCAGCGCGATTCGATGCATTTTTCTGAAACACATGTCTTAGCATCACCAAAAAACACCCCCTGATTTGTTCCCCCTCCCTCCCTCCCTTCCCTCATTAACCCTACCAGGCCTGGGGGAGGGGGGCCAAAATGCCCTCCTACCAAACTTTCTGCGATATCTTCGAAACGCCAAAAAATGGAGAGCTGAAACATTCGTGTCATTATAGGGTATCATATTGGGGTCATTTTGAGCCTATTTGCATAACCCCACGAGCAGAGGATCATGGGTAAATTCAAAATGGCGGCCGTCATATGGAATGGCTCCGTCATATTTGCATAGTTATCTCCCATTACTAACCCACAATCGAAATCCATACAGCATTCGTAATACTAACCAATTCACACCATATCGGTGTAGAACTACGCTATACCATAGTTCATTCTTTCCAGCGAGTGTGCGCGATTGGAATACTCTGCCGGACCCTGTAAGAAATTCAGCCACACTCATTGAGTTCAAACGTAATGTTATGCACATGTATCCCACATCCACCCCTCCTCCATGGTATTATGTAGGATCACGTGAAAATAATGTAATCCTGTGTCGTATAAGAAATGGTTGCAGTAATCTGAAGCAGGATCTGTTCAATAATCATTTAATAGCGGAACCAAAATGTATTTGTGGGCTGTCAAATAAAACTGCCGAGCATTATTTCTTACATTGTCCCCTCTTTTTTATTCAACGACATTCGTTCCTTGCAAAACTCTCTACAATTATCTTGAATGATTTTAACTCTCCCGCTATTTATGATATTCCCACTCTACTGTTTGGGTTTTACGACAAAACAACTTCCATAAACATCGATATTCAAAAATGCTTAGGATCATTTATCACAGACACTAAGCGATTTTAGTGTTCATAATCACATCGCGACCGTTGCATGCAGGCTGCTCACATCGAGCGTACACTCGTCAAATGGTGCTCCCTCATTTCTTTTCTCTTGCTGACATTCATCTGTGTAGAGTTAAAATATTCATAATATTATCACATTTGTTTGTCTCTCACTATTTCTTTTTTTTTCTCGCTACTTACATCTGTTACAGAAGTATGCAATTGAACAAGTAATGTACCGACTCTTCTGCATTTTATATTATCAATGTCTCCGTTTAAACAACATGTATCATATATAATATCTATCGGGGGACACGCTAACGAGCCTTGGGCTCATTGTGCCTCCATTGTAAGCAGTGTTTGCAATAAATTTGTTTAAACCAAAATGGCGGCCATGTGGGGTACCAGAAAAAGTTATGCTTTCATCATATTTATTCAAATTTTTTGCTTTTATCTACGAAAAACTGGGTAAAACTTATTTTATTTCATATCAGATTATTATTTACTAATTTATCATGCAGTTTTTGCGAAGAAAAAACAAAAATAAAAAAAATCGACGATTTTGACCGAAAATCGTCCAAAAATATTCTTTTTGAAAATAACGTCATCATGGCGGCCATCTTGGATTTTTTTACATTTTCTGGTAGAGCTTGACCCAAAGATATAGTGTGGTAAGTTTCAGCCCTCTAGCCTTAGCGATAGCGAAAATATATAGGGGGGGGCACTTTCCGCCCCCCCCCCCGGCTGCGATACACCCCAAATCGCCCAGGGCAGATAGGGTTAAAGGGAGGTCATCAGTCGAATGAACACCTTTTAAAACAGTGGGATAGTCATCTCTTCCACAAAGATAATCATGAACAGGCCAAGTAAATTCGTCGAGAAAAGCAACGTCGCAAAGTGAGATATCTAATGCATCATTAAAAATACAAAAAGAATTATTTGACATAAACTTTTCAAGAATTTTACCTTGAAAATTATCTTCACTAGACCAGAGGATATTTACGACCGTTAAAATCTCTCATCAATAAACAATGTTTCGGGAGCTGATCTTAAAGCTGCTGAAGTTCACCAAGATGGAGACTACCGGAAGAAGGTATGTACACTGTGTATAATGTGAAAACAGAATTGAAGGTAATACGAACTAATCAAGCTTTTAAGTCGGTCACTAAATCAACAGGATTGTGTAAAACACCCATTTTAATCAATATTGAGGAGCCGCTTGTAGCTTTTCCATTTTCTTCTAAAACGCAGGAATGATAAGGTGTGTATTGGCGAAATTTGAATTCATCTTTATCTGCTTCCTTCAGAAAGGTCTCATTGAGACAAAAAGCTGATGGTTCATAATCTTGAGTTCAGACTTGGAAGTTCATTCAAATTTGGCCAAACTCCTCTACAGTTCCACTGAATGATGGTTGGTGACTGAGCCATTTTTAGCCTATATAAAGAAATGACATACAAAACTGCCCAAGCCAAGATAGAAGGTTTGCTTAGCCATTATGTACGTTTTATATTGGGCAATTTTTTTCTGGGATTTCTTTTTATTTTTCTTTCCTTCTCTCTATTTTTTTTTTAAACTTTTTTTTCTTATAAATGCCTTGATCACTCTTTTGCCCCAACAAGACTTTTGACCTTTTCAAGGAACGTTCAATACATTCACTATACTCATCATCACTATAATCATCAGATAGCATATGTGAATCGCTGGTAGGAGTGAGGTATCGTCGTATATTGTAGGCTACTTTGTTTCAATAGCTAAGGTTTTCTCCTTTTTTGTGGATCTACGCCAGAGTGAATAGGATTAATATATGAATCATCAGATTGCATAGGTGTATCCTGATTCGATACATAACTGGCATCCGTTATGCCTGTATTGTCTAATTTAGATGAGGTAACATCTCTCAGAAACAGACTTCTGATCATTTGGCTTGGTATTTACAGGTTCATTGTCAGTTTCTCTGTCAATGTCGTTAACTTCTGAAACACACATTCCTGTCACCTCATCAAGGAGAGGCGAGAAGCGGTTTGTGGCTTTCTTGTTTCTTTTTCTGGAGTCTTTTGTGGAGTCTCATGACTGTTGTCATTTGTTTTCTCTTTGATGGGCTTGCCATCAGGTCCTACACGTTTCCATATGTCTACTGCTGTACTCTGAGGCTCTCCAGTCGACAGATATTTTTTCTGCTTGAGAGTCTCTGCATGAAGATCTCTACAAACTTTTGCGAGGTACCTTTTTTGACTTTCGGACATTTTTTTTCAACTACCATCCTTATCACAAATTAGGCATAATCCTTTTAAAGGACATGGCAAGTTCATATAATCTTATGATCTACAAGTATAGTATTTTTACTTGACCTTTGAACCAAACCGAAAGTTTCAAACCTCCAACTAAAATAGAAGAAGGAAGAGTTCGTTTGATTATCGACATCCATATTTTCCTGACTTCAACTCTCTATCGAAAGAATATAACTCGTCTTCTATATCAAGAACATCACCACAGTATACAAATGCGGTTCTCCACGCAGAGTCTGGGAATTCGCATGGTGCTTTCTTTACAAGTAATTTGCTTGGTTCTATTTCTTAAAATGAACACGCTGATCTCCAACGTCTATAGCGTTTAACATCAGGTCAACTTTAACCCATTCATGTGCTACTTTTGCGTTCCATAGGGTATTTGACACCTGTGCTAGACCTTCAAGGACGAATCGTCTTGTTCCAACAGTTTCTTTCAAGGCGTGATATCCATAAATCCACTTAACGTTCTGTATGCCTGTGAGAATTAGGGTCAGTGGGCTATCAAACCCTTTGAACGCCATAATGAAAAAACAAGAAAAAAAGTTCGAAGTTCCACTAGAGAACCTCACTACAAAGAGTGAGAAGCACACACCGCAACAGCGTCCTCTCCCACAGAATAGACAGTGACTAACCCCGAGGGAGCCTCACTCTGAAGAGTACGTGTATCCTATCTATGGTTCACTACACCCAGTGTAACTGGACAATATAATCTCTCCTGAAGAGAACATCGGGTCTAGGCAGAACAACAGCTAAGTCCTGCGCTATTGAATGAGTTGCTTTGCAACACCGAAGAACAAAAGAACACACAACAAAGACCAGTACAAAATTGTACTAAAGGGTTAAACCTCTAACAGGTGGATATACTTTCACTATGCCCATGTATTTAGATTATTTTGATGTACTCAAAATAAGATGTGCAACTCGAACTAAGCTAAAACTAAACCAAAACAAAACTAGAAAATATGTACACTTAAACAGAATACGAAATATTTACAGTGTACAAACAGAGAAATTACAAGCGTCAAGTCCGTCATTCATAATCCAGCCGTCGTCCATTAGAGAATATCCGTGTCCATAATCCAAAGACCTATTCCATTTCCATATAACAGTATTAGCACCAAATTCAAAAAGACAAAAGTATACATAAACATAGGCTTGTTTCCTGCAAGAGAGAAGCGATCAACAATTTTCAATGATGCCGGCAAGACATCATGATGTTCCAAAATATCAAATCCGTATCGCTGATCAGTATTCTTAATCCATAATATTCGTTATAGAGTCGTCATCTAAAAATGATGTACCTCAGTCACGCTTTGATTGTGACTGTTCATATGGGTACCATGAGGATCTTGAAGTACATGGGCTCATACGGCCCCTAGCCCCGGGTTAAGCGGAATTAGACACATGTTACGAAACGTAGCGCCATAGATCTTGCACGCTACGTTCGTATTTTGCTATCAGCATGCGATATGTATCGCCAAATTTGAGAAACTTTGAGTGGAGGCGCTTGGTGGAATAGCCAGAGACAGAATATAATCGCCCAACCCAAACCGAGAAGGCAGCAATGGCGGACCTCTATCTTCTCGACAGAGCTGAACTGACAGAGACAAAAAATGCCGTGAACAGCGAAAAACTGAGAAATAATGTTAAAATTTCACTACAGGTCACAAGCGTTCACAAAACATAATAAAAATCAGAACAAAAATCAACTGAAATTCACAGAATTAGACAAATTTCTCGGAGCGAAGTACATGCACTCCAGACTCCTAATCTCTCTAAATCCGGGCTCTCCTTGCAAATGGAAAACAATTACGTCAACCCCCCGTTATGTCTCATTCAGCAGGTGCTGGCTGTAATCATATCTCAACGTGCGACAGCAACAGTGATCGCTCCGTATTGGCAAGCACAGGCTTGGGCAAGGAGGCTGGTAAATCTCTCGATCGACACATCTCTGAGTATTCGAATCCGACGCAACACATTTCGTTCAATGGAATCAACCCCGGAACCACTTCGAAAGAAATCTTGGAAAATTTACGCTCTGAGGATATCTGGCGATCACGCCTTCTAGCTGCTAATTGGCCCAAAGGCGCGATTGAACAATGTTTCACAAAAAAAATAATTTCAATAAACTAAAAAATAAACTCGGGAAAACAGTGTTTCAATGTTCCAAATATCCCAAGCGTCATCATGTCCAGAGTGCAAACAATTGGTTCTCAACAATTACAAGCGTCTGGTCCGTCATTCATAATTCAGCCGTCGTCCATTAGAGAATATTTGCGTCCATAATCCAAAGAGCTATTCCATATTCCACATAATAGTATTAGCACCAAATTCAAAAAGACAATCACAGTATACATAAACCTAGGCTTGTTTCCTGCAAGAGAGAAGCGGTCAACAGTTTTCAATGATGCCGGCAAGACATCATGATGTTCCAAAAATATCAAATCCGTATCGCTGATCAGTATTCTTAATCCATAATATTCGTTGTTAGTCGTCATCGTTAGTCGAATGAGAAGGAACGGGCTTTGAATGGATCGGTTTTGGAAAGCGCCTGCATATAGTCTTATTCATAAGAGAACAGATATAGGTTAGCCAACAGGGGTGCACAATTAGTACCCACTGGAATACCTATATGCTGCTGATATATTGTGTTGCCAAATTTCACATAGATATTATTAATGAGAAATTCAAGCAACTCTATAAACAAAGAAACATCTCATGAATGATATCTCTTGTATGTAGTAGAGCTAAAGAATGCGTTATGGCATCCGACATTAATATATCTACGATCAGTTTTCTTGAACACAGATACTTTTAATGAACTTAGACGGTCAATAAGGTCCTGATGAGGGACTGTAGTATAGAGAGTTGAGAAATCCCATGTGGATACATGTCTATACGGTGTGTGACCTTTAGCATCAACTTCTTCCGTAAGACATTTTGAGTTTTTCAATATCCACATACATTCAACGCCAGAGTTTTTAGAAATAGTGTCGCAATACCTTTCCCAAAATGTTTTTACCTGCTGAAGGGCCCTCGTCAACAGGGTTGAAAGAAGTTTGGTGGTGCAGCTTCTAGAACCAGCTATGGACCTAGCTTTATATGGTGATTTATGCATTTTGGGGGTCCAGTATACTTTTGGTATATCATTATGTTTGGTTGGAATACAAACACCTCTTTCCTTGAGAAACGTTTTGTGATTGTTAAATAAATCTTCCAGAGTAAATGCAGTTTGAGAGTAAGTAGACGTACTTGATGACGATATGTTCACACTCAATTCTTCAACCAGCACCTGGTAATAGTAATATTTACATATGAATATTATATTATTTGGAGCTTTGTCTGCTGGGACTATGGCGAATTTACTCTGGAGATTTGCTAGAACTTCTTGCGAATTGGGGCTTCTCAGTACTTGTTTTGCTTGGGGAAGGGTACTTCTGTCAATATAGCGGATTGTTTCAACGACCTTGCTCTTTATGAGGTCCAGCTAATCAGCGAGTACTGTAGGTTCAACTTTTTCTCGCCAATCAATAACGTACTCTTCCAAAGCAGACAGGACTATCTTCTGGTCGGCCTTCAGATTTATATTTCTCGGCTCTCTATATTTAGGTCCCTTCATCAGGAGTAATCTTAGGTCCTTATCACTCACCACATACCGTGAGGGGCGGGGAGGTGAACCTGGTATAGGCTCACGGACTATTAGGCGTTATACGAGAGCATAGCACTTTGCGGTTGTTTCTTTTTTGCAGAGGAAAGGCTTGATGACCAGTGATCAGTCATTAAAAATATCGTGTCATTTCCATTTTAGCCGAGAAACACATTCTCGCCTGGAAATAGGAATGGAATAAAAACTAGTATAGAGGACCTTTATTATAGAAGACTATTATTTGTCTGGCGCATCAGAAATGATGGGTCGGATGTTCATTTCTGGAAGACTTTCACCTTCAGTTCTGGGTGCTGGAATATCATCCCTGGTAATAGGACCATCATTCCTTAATACTGGGCAGTCATTCTTTATACTGAGCAATCTTTCTTGGAAGAGGCGGGAGGTTGCGGAGGGGGGGGGCTATAATTTCAGGGGTCGAACCATCATTTGGGTACCCCAACAATCATTCGCTGTGGCAGTCAATCGTTCCTGGAATCGAACCATTCTTCATTTCTCAATTCCGGGTAAGCATTCATTGTGGTGGACAAATATGTTTATGGGTAGGATCATATAGGCCGGACAATCGTACCTAGTGCGGGGGACTATACCGTTCTTGGGGTGATTTGTCATTATACCTGACTGGACCAGAAATGGTTTGTGATGTTTTTAAAAATGTTTCTGTTATATCTGAGTCCCAAAGAAATTAAATCTCGCAAATCTGGCCCCGTTTGAATGCGACCTCCAAAATCCTAATGGTATCGAGCATGATGAAGAAATGGTGGGGAATGTATACTGTTTTTTGTGTGAGCGGAAGGCCAGGCTACCTAATGTGGTGAGTCATTCGTGGCGGTGAATATTAGGGAATATAATTTTCTGAAGATGTGCTCTGCCAATTTATTACATATTAAGTAAGGTAATTTTTAAGTGATTTCTGACCTTGAGCGTCAACGTCATGTGGGATATATTTTGCATCATCAGTTGTGACAATAGGCGTCAACATATTTGGTACCGCTTGTTTCAGAGTGTCAGAGTCGCCTGCTAATGTCCCAACGAAATCGCGACATTATCTTGCGGCTTGAGAACTGCTACTGACACATTGTTCCCAGTTGCGACAATTGCATTATTAGTAGCTACACCAGACGCCTGGTCTTACAGGACCACAGGTGCTCGTTACCGTTGTTAATTGGTTAATCATGTTGATTAGTGGGGGGGCGAGATCCTAAATAACTTTATTTCCACGACCTTGACCTCCTTCCCCACAATTAACATCTGTAACCAATTACCAACGGTAACACGCCCCTGTGTGCAGCACCAACACAACAATGTTGCCCAACGCACCACATCCCGTCTGAGAAAATCGGATTCTATATGACTATGTTATATTAAAAAGATTGTATCGACGATGATCCTATCTACAGCGAAAGGAATGTTAAGAATAATCTGTTTTGTATTCAAGTCCTGCTTCAATTAGATCCATCACCACAAACAAAAATGTAGTACTATGCCCAAACTTACTAGTGATGAACTGAAACAAACACACCAAACTTGACCAACTGCTAAAGAAGTCACTATAGACCACAGATAGCCCCAATAGAAGGTACCCTGGTAACATTGTCAAGGAGGCCGCAATATACATCACCTTGTAACCAACAATTCCGAGCAGTAGCGGCCCAAAAATCCCCAAAGCTACACCGAGAACGTCTGCTGAAGCGACGGACTCCACTAGAAACAGAATGAAGCAACTTATTAATCGGGAGACTAAATTCCATCCTCATCCCGTAACGTATATTCAATTCGTGTCCCTTTCCTGCGGTGAAAATGGAGTGGCTTAAGTGGCTTAAAGGTGGGTTGTGACCTTTGACCCTTGACCTGAATTTTGAAAGTTTTGGTCAGGGGTGTATCCATGCAGTCCCTTGACTGTGATCTCATCGCAGTTCGATCCGAAGGGGTGCGTCAGTAATGAGAATAGTTGAGCCATATCAGGTCCAGATGTGTCATGCATGGTGCCGCTTTGTAGCTGTCGTGATGTGGAATGTGATTCGGGTCATGTTCACGTGACCTCATGTTGGGCATGCGCAGCCGAGTAGTGAAAAAGGGAAATTGTCGAGTGCGCGCGTGAGTGGTTGGGGGATAGATGGGCCATCTAGTTCCAAATGTGTCGTACATGAAGACACATTGAAGTTGTCGTGGTGTACAATAAGACTGGGGTGTTACCTAGGTTGATCAGTGAGGCCATGGTGTGCATACCTAGTCGAGAATTAGATGAGAAAGAGGTTTTCGTGTCCACTCTGGTCCAAATGTGAAGTGCATGGTGTCGTGTTGAAACTCTCTTGGTGTAAGATTGGAGTGTTGTGCACGTTGACAGGTAAGGTCATTTTGCGCATGAACAGTCGAGGAGTAGCAGAGAAAACATTTTTGCTCATGGTGCATGTTTGGGTGATACACATGCCATCCTTGGTCTAAATGTAGCGCGCATGATGTCGTGTTCATGCGCATGTTGTGTTCAGTGATGCAGCGTCCTGACCATGTTATGGTTGTGACGTAAACAAGAGTAGACAATAGCAGCGTTATGCATGAGGTGGGGAAAATTGATGACGTCTGACGACTACAAAGCTATCATATGACTCCACAGGAAAGTTTCCGTAGGCACCTCACTTCTTGGACGTAGCCTTAGTATCTCAGACGCGCATTTATTGCAGGTGTGCATGTGAAGAATATGAAGTATCCACACAACCCCTAGCACCGGCTTCAGCGGAATTACATAGGCTAGCTCGGGAGCTGTGATGACAGATAAGCTCCAACAAATAACTCACCTGATTTAAATGGATGAGCATCGAGGACTTCTGATGGAATAATCGTCTCAGCATGGGGTAAACCGGGAAAATGCAAGAATACCCCAAACAACTAACCTGTGATGCTCGACGTCGTACATTTCCCACCAACACAATAAACCTACATATATTTGTGGAATGACATGTAGAGAGGGCGGGCCTCGGAGACTAAGTCTACCGGCAGCATCCTACCGTATACAAGTAATGAATTGGAGCAATATGCATGGGGTGGGAAAATTGGCGATATCTGACGACTGAAATGCAACCATATGACTTCACACGAAAGTTTCGCTTGGCACTTCACATTCAGTGCCCAGAATAAAACGCACTTCGGGTTGGAATGTGTGCGTATCGGTGCATGGGTTGTGACCTCGCTTGTAAAGTGGGTTTCCGTAGCTCATACTACTTCAATGTGTGGGGTTCTATGAGACGCTTTCGATGTGTAGAGTCACTCTGGAAATGATGTGTCGTCATTGTGCGAATGCGCACTCAGGATGTAATACAGAAAGCCAAGAAACGATCGGATACGCACATGGGCAAAGGCGTCTCCTTACCTAGGGTGCGACTAACGGTATCTGGAGATGCATATGGACATTGGTGTGTACCAAGAGGAGAGCGCACGTGCCAGTAAAGTCACCAGTAGTGGAGAATGCGCAGAGTCGCTTCAATGCGCACTCCAATGGGTGAAACGTACACTCCTGTACATTGGCCCATAACAGCGAGCATGGTTCTATTG
Source organism: Hanleya hanleyi (assembly GCA_036873755.1). Classification (NCBI taxonomy): domain Eukaryota; kingdom Metazoa; phylum Mollusca; class Polyplacophora; order Lepidopleurida; family Hanleyidae; genus Hanleya; species Hanleya hanleyi. The sequence goes on from JAVTVY010016340.1 coordinate 26,418, forward strand.
AAGCTCTTCCCGCAGATACAGTTGGATGCGGGAATCAACGAGTCTGGACTTCGAAGTTGGATGGGCTGCGCGTGCGCAACCGAAAGCGGAACGCTCTACCTAAGACGACAGGGACGAGAAACATCGAGATTTCGCCCGGCGAGACCTCTGGCGTCAGACGTGCACCATAGGTTGTTGTGAGTAAGGCATGATGGGTCTTGCTACTATGGTAGAGTTACCTTCCCGGTAGCGGTATGTACGCCATGAATACCTTTGAAGCTGAAAACCAGAGAAAGAGCAGTGTGTCGTGGGAGTGTTTAGCGATAGATGGGCAACACCTAGTCCAAATATGGCATGCATGGTTTCGTATTGAAGACCATGTGGTGTACAATAAGACTAGAGTGCTGTGCACGCTGATCGATGTAAGCATGGTATGCATGCACAGTCGAGGTGTAGTAGAAGGTATATTCAATGTTACGAAAGTATTTGCCCGATGTATTAGCCGCATAGGTTGGATTGCATCGTATGCGCGACTAGTGGCATGGTTAGGCCTATATTGACGCCCTCGTTGTGTACAGTGTCCCGAGCGTTGTTGAGAGAGCAAATGATTGAGCGAGGCGTGCCCAAAGCTCGCCTTCTCACAGTTACGCCTCAACGTTGGGAAGTAAGATCCCCCTCACAAAAACTTAGCCTAAACTTAGCCCCTAATATCTGAACCCCTGGACGCAGTCAGACGAGAGATCATAACATATTGCGTATTACACATTTTGTTATCAACATCACATAATACCTAACCTGGGCGGCCGTGTCGGGTGTGTTTATGTAACACGGTGGTGTTTATTGTCCTTTTATCAGACGTATCGTCGGCAATGTTCTTGTTTAATGGGAAGTCGGCATTGGAGAAACGGCCTTCGTCGAACACTTCTGCATCCCTGTTCCCTCTTTTCGTTAGACGTATTGGCGACCGTCCATTCATTAGGTTCCACTCTTAAGACTCTCAGGGCTACGTGTCCTGGAACAGGAACTTTTTTGAACTTTGGCCTCATTTTTCAGAGCCTTTGTGGGTGGCAACCCCATTTACTCTGCCAAATGACACTTGGTTCTCATAATATATACATAATATATTCTTCGTCTTCATTGATCATCATGGCTGCTTTTCTGATGTGAGGCGCATATGGATGCACGCATGTTGTAAATTATCCTGTCCGGTGTCCTGGATAGCCGGAGCTTGGGTAATCCAAAAGATATATTCCCTTTCTTCTTTGCCCAGGCGGGCGTTGACTCACTTCACCGCTTTACATCGGTTTAATGTCAATTCCGTAGGATATCACTTAATCATTTAGAGGAATCAGAGCTACAGAGCTCCTTGTCTGGGGCTTGGGATTTTTAAGACGGCGTCCATCAAATCCGTCCTATTCGGAAAACGAGCACTATCAACGTCCATTCATCAATATAGTTTATATTCGTACATATGTACGAATACATGGAGGAAGAAGAAAGGAAATCTACCTTTAGGGATCGCACTGTAGCAGCGGCTATTAATATCCACGCTACGCGATCAAGGATGCAGGACAGGATAACTAACAACAGGCGTACATTCATGTGCGCACCCTCCATATCAGAAAAAAGAGCAGATGACCTCTAAGAACAGTATTGCCTGCTGCCGATTGAAATGAAGAGCCATCTCACGAACCCTGCATGGTGAAAACCAAGCGTCACTTGGAAGAGACCACCCACAGGGTCTGCAAAATGCGATTGTAATGCGAAAATAATCTTTGCAGGATGTTGCCGTTACAGTATCCTTGACTGCCTGAAGACGCTTAGGGATGGATGGGAGTGAACAGACGGACGCCAATGCGTTTAACGAACAAGAGCAAACGTGGTCGAGTAAAGATTGTGACAAGGGCAGTTTTCAAATGGCGGCTTCTGATTGGACAAGACCAAATATCGCCAACGAAGCGCAAGATGCAAGGCCGTTATGTGAGCACTCCGAACACTACTTCCCATCATGGTTGTGATGTGATGGGGGGGGGGAGCAATACAATTTGGAATGCGCAATATGCTTGATGATCTCTTTCTTTCATCTGATTGCTTCAAAACGTTAAGACATTATGGGTTAGTTATAAAGGTAATCGAAGTGACCTCCTTTGCTATTTCTCCTACGGCCCTCTAGTTTTCAAAGCCGCTGACGTGCGCAAACCACCCACTACGTAGTTAACTTCAACTTACGAGAACATGAGCCCTGAACAATAGCTGAGGAAGAAGTCCATTGTTGTTGGGGGGCGGGGGGGTGCCGGGGGCTTGGCACAGTTCTCGTTTATGTCAAAATACATATGTGTGTGTGGAGGGGGGGGGGGAGGCGATCTTATTACCCAGCGTTAGGTCGGTGCTGCGATAAGACAGGAGTTGGGCACGCCTTAGTCACTCATTCAACAACGGGCATGATGCTGTACACATCGAGAGCTTTGATAGAACCATGTTACTAGTCGAAGCTACGACACATTCGAATCTATAGCGGCCAATATATTCCCCAAACATAGAGGCCACATATACCCTCTTCAACGACAAGGTGATAACTCCAAGAAACGCACCAATTCCAACCTGCGCTTTGTCTGCTACTGTCATCAAAATGACGGTCAGTACGCCGCATGACTACATGTATACATAAAGAGATCTTCAAAACGGCACCATCTACTCTACACTTGGATTGACGGTGTCCCATCTATCGCCCAAACACTCCCGCGGGCAGCACCCCAGTCGTATTCTACACCACGCTACATTCGGATCCACGTTGATCAACCTTTCCTGCAAAGACTTCTGTGCACAGCACTCCAGTCGTATTCTAAACTACGAGAGCTTCTACCATGCACGACATATTTGAACTAGGTATGGCCCACCTAGTCCCATAATTCACCCAAGGTCATAACCCACATTCACGCATCCCTTTCCACCCAAACTTCGCGTTCTCTAATGACGCCACAGTCACGAGACTTCTACACTCCCAAAGTCAGCAATTCCACATCAAGCGCAAGTTCAAGTCTCAATGGGCACAACCCATCTTTAAGCCACTCAAGTCATCCCAGCCTGCGAATGCGAGATTTCTACCCTACATGTTTGTATTGTGTCGCGCAGATATAAGGCGTTTCGAAATTCTATATCAACAACGGATAGCTACTTCTGGCGATTATTTGTCTACGTGTTCGTGACGAGAATTTAGTCCAGGAAAGCAGGCTCTAGAATGTTTTTTTTTGTAGATTTATCATAGACTATAGACCAGTTTTTAACACGATCATATAAGAGAAAGTCGTGGGTTGATACGTGTTGAAATATAATCATAATTATTGATCAATTTAATTGCTAATCTCACTAGTTTATGATAATGGGTCAATTCAGGGAGAAGAAAGCTCAATCCTGGTACACGCTTCTATATATATTAGATTGCCGATACAAAGTAAGCTTTATAGGCTGTAGGTTATCCTGTCCGGCGCCCTCAATCGCCACAGCGTGGGTATTAATACACTCTGAAAATGAGAGTTCCCTTCCACGGCAGTGTAAATGTTGTCATCGCGGTGTAAACGTTTCCAAGAACTTACTTTGGTTTTTCGATGAAACAAATAATGAAGAAATTGTGTAAAGTTTTTCACCGCGGTTAAAACGTTTCCACCGCGGTGTAAAGGTTTCTACCGCGGTTTATAGGCTGCCACTGGATTAAAAGCGTTTCCACTGCCATGTAAAGATTTCCACCTCGATTAAAACGTTTCCGCCGCGGTGTAAAGGTTCCACTGAAAACTCGGGTTGAAAACTATGAAGTGATTTTAGGGAACTGAAGAAACAAATCTTTTGAAACAAAATCGAAAGAAAAGGTACAGCGAAACGCAAAAATGGAGAAAATGAACAGAAAATTCAGCTGATTTCGTGAAAAAATACAGCGAAAATGAAAGGAAAGCTGTATAAGAACTAATGTCCGCAATGGATCACCGTAGAAATGAACTTACTGAGCTTTCTTGATTCATGTTCATTCGATTTATTGTAGATCTCGTGCGATTATCGCATTTAGGCTCTCTTCATTTTCATGATCAGAGTGATATTAATTTTCGAGTGAACGTGGTTTGCATAGGTACAGTACATACCTTCTGATTGTGTGAAGTTGAATGTCAGCTTCAGTGGGACGGCATAGACGTTAAAAGAAAAGCCGATACTCTCAACCATAACACAGAGCAAACCATATTTTTCTTCTTAAAGTCACTCTAAGCCAACACATAAATGTAAAGTTCAGAACTTCTCACACAAATACAAATGCAAAACTGAGATTTGTCATAGAGGCAGTTATGCTAATACAATTCAATTTTTTTTTTTTCAATTTTAAATTTAGATGGCGTGTGCAGCTGCGAAGCAGCTATGTACGCCAATAACTTTACATTGAGTTTGCTTTAAAAAAAAAAAAAACCTTTTCATTTTCAGGATTATATATAGTTGATATGCTAATACATGTTAGATGAACAATCTGTATAACCTCGTCTCAATTCAATACACTGTTAAACACTAGAGTGAACTTCACTCAGGCGTGACCGGAAATTTCCTCTCAAATTCGTGCTAACAATATAATTCACTCGAATTTGAGTGAAATGCTCTCAAATTTGAGGGAAAATTCACTTAAATTTGAGCTGAATGTGAGTGAAATTCACTCAAACGTGACTGAAAATAAAATCATGTTTGAGTGTAATTCACTTGAGGGAAATATTTTTTTTATAGAGTTGAGAAGACGGAAATTATTGCCCGGTGAAAAGCAAGTGCAAGTAGAGCGTTACCGATTTGCGGCATTTGTGTATATCATGTATTTATGCTCTAGCATCTATTGAGATTATACTGAATTAGACACGGACACAGGGTATGGAGTTGCTCTAGGCCACTGAGTGACGGTTTAATCGCAGAGCGATGTACAAGAAAGGTAAACCCTGAATGTAAATTCAGAAGTTCTACGTACTAGTAATAAACTCTTTACATAATAAGGGTTTACATTAATAAGAATTGAAGTACTGTACTTGATGAGTTTCGACTAAACCATGAATTCCATTCTTGATATATTGGTCAACAAACGAGGCTAAGCGCTACCACCTCCAGCATGTCCGAATATCATATTCCAAACACGTTTCAAAAATGGGCATTGACGCTGAGAAAGGTCAGCTGATTGTCCCCCGTATCCTGGAGACCACGAGGTAGGGACGACAACTCAGCTATATCATAAAAACGTCTATGCTTGCAGCATGAACTGTTATTTATAACTGAGTGTGACAGTGCGTGACCTCTGTATGGTTCTAGATTACCTGAATGAAATTGTAGTTTAAGGGCCGTATGCAATACGGATTCACGGCCCATCAACTCAATGTTTTATTCAAAGGAGATGCTATGGTAAGGCGGGGTTTTCGCCCGCAGCCAGCCGACCCATATAAATGTACATTTCTTGTAGCCATCTATCAATCACAATGCAATGTACAACTCGTCGTCGGCGTCAACTGTCAATCAACGGACTAACTGTTATTATGAAAAAAAGGCCATATGTTCGGTGTCAAGGCGTTATTATTTCACCACGTTGTGCAGTCGATTTTACATACGAATATCTTGCCGTTGTAACGGGTAGCGACTGATCGTTCGATTTCAACGTCTCACTAGCCCGTAATGTTCACACGGTATCGTGTCATCGGTAAACAATATTTATTTTAATTTCAATGGGTTCATACTGATAAATATCTTATTTCAGATATACTGAATGCATTTTTTCCACAAAAATGAGAAGGAATGAAATAACTTGCTGACGTCACACATGTTGCCCTCCTCGGATTCGAAATCGGTAAAAGAAAAGTTCGAGGTGCATGTGACCCAACGTGCGTATCCACTACACCACGACATACGAACAACTGCAACAGGGTATTTTGCCACTTTAATCTACTTACGAAAACTTCAAACGTTATGATTCATAGCTTTTCATTTTTTAGTGTGAAGGATTTTTCAGCAGTGGGATATAATGTTACCGCACCACACCAGGTTAAATGGCGTTTTGGTCCAAAGGGTCCTTCGCGTCTAAATGCGTGTCTGAAGAACTCGATTTAGACCCTTTTTTCACGAAATAGCACAAGCTGTGGATTTAAGTTTCATGTCATAACTATAATCATAACGCAATCGCACTAAAACTTTCATATATTGTGTATTTATATTTTCTCTTGCCGTTACATTAAAATACAAGTATTTTTAGGCCATTTTATTTTTTCGATTTCAACCGCACCACGTTTAGGCCAAAATCTCGACTTATCGTAACATCGCCTTTCACCGTGCATTTTGTAGTCCATTCACAATCTTGACAAGCTCTATATTTTAGAATAAATAGATAACAAGGAGCAGCGGGAGATACAAATAGAAGAGAAGAAGAATCTACTATGTACAAGTTCGTAGGTCTGATTTTGGTCAGGTTATACTGGTAAATATGTGTTCATTGTTCAGAAATCTGTGCCTGTAACAGTGCTTGGTGTGTGTATCGGGGTACAGGATGGCAAGCTACGTCCCACATTGCGTGAAAGTCACAGGATCATATTCTGTATTAAACAGCCGTCCGTTCAGTGACGTCTCATGGGTAACGCGTCTGGTTTTGTTCACGGTTGAGTTATGTTTCTGGACGTTCTCTTTCTGGGGCGCTGTCACTCACGAAGGTGTTCTAGTCTTATTTTCGTCATCCGTATACCGTTTCGGGTCTGGTCTAGCCCGTCTGTGGTCTCTAAGGATCAGGGGGATTTGAGAGATTTTGACATTTTTTTTGTCAGGTTGAAATTTGCAAAAGGCCACTAAATTATCAAGGGCGCATTATTTCATCTCATAAAGATAGGAAACACAATTAAACACAAGAAAATATGACAACTTTTCTTTTAACTAAGTCGGAAAAAATGACTTTGTGGAACAAAATTGATAAAAAATAGTCGATTTTTTTAAGTAAAATTTTGAAATTGAAGAAATGTGGTGACTGTTTAACTCACGAATAAAGTTGAATCATCTCTTCGTTGAGATCAAACAAGAATGACCAACTTGAAGTTGTTGGAAAATAGGATGCTACACGTGGTCAAGCAAACAGAATTGTTCGGAAAAAATGGCGATTCACATTTCTTCCTGCTCAGGTGGACTTTTTCCGGCCTCGATGAATTTACCCTTCGCACAAAACTTAACACTTGTCAATCAAAGTCCGTCTGAATAAGACAGTCATTCAACATGTTGTTGTTGTTTCGTATTGTTGTTGTTGTTGGCACACGGCCGTGAGGGTTAATGTCATTCATCTACACACGTTTACTCTCACCCATTTTCATCTTCAAATGCTTTCAGAACACTGCGATCGGAATGCAGAATCATTTAGATCGGAGGGCTACTCACCGAAATTCACTATAATACTATCTTTGTTGTCTAAATTTGATGTAATTAGACGAATGATCTTTTCCCCCTCACTTTCACCAATTATCAAATCTCGCGCGATTTCTCGTGAAGCATGAGGCAGGATATTAGAGTAAGGCGGCTTGAAAAAGTACATCTCCAGGGAGGTTTCCAAAAATGATTTGCTGCAATAAAACTGTCGAATTAAATATTTTGTATTCTAAATATCACCATATTTTACTGAATTATGATGCTTCTTTGATGTTTATACATGTTATGGACGATATCTCCGACACGCCTTTTTGTGCGTAGGAATATTATTCACATGTGATGGGTCACCTTGTTTGGGAAAGAAGCACGCTGTGTCACTTTCCGACCTGTGTGATTTTGAAGCGCTGAATTCGATTTCTTTGCCAACAGATGGACTTAAAAGTACGTATCTAACTGTGTATTTGTGGAAAAATAAAATTTAATATCTGCTGTAGTTTATTTTCTATTGAATTATCTTTATTTTGTTGTGACATCGCAGGCAAAATGGCCAAATTTCAGTGGTGTTCTGTGTCCACGTGCACAGTTGAATATGTGAGTACGGCCACGTGCTCGTTGGACCTCCAAAACTTAGTTGGGTCATTTTATTTTTCATTTTCCTGGCCTGTTACAGTTATATTTTCTGTTCAACTTTCATGGTATCATTGTGTCATAAAATTTCATCATTATAATGATGAGGAGCGTTTCTGGAAATATAGACTTGGCAAAAGATTTCGAAAATGTCAAATATCCTGATGATCCTTAATGTGATCTCCAATTTGTTTTGTCTGCATCCCAAAGAGTTTGTAGAATTTCGTGTTTTCTCTCTCTCTCTCATTTGCAAATTGTCCGGTAATAAGCGAGTCCATCCAAATCCTTTCTCCGGCAAAATAAAGAGAACCATTGATTTTGGCATGAATGTGCATTAAGGGATTGTTACCAGCTGGTTCTGAGCTGACCTACTTTTGATGAAACTTAGTTGCCCTATACACCTCGAAATTGGCAAAAACATGTCCTAATGACACCTACATGTAATTACAAGCGTCTGGTCCGTCATTCATAACTCAGCCGTCGTCCATTAGAGAATATCCGCGTCCATAATCCAAAGACCCATTCCATATTCCATATAACAGTATTAGCACCAAATTCAAAAAGATAATCATAGTATACATAAACATAGGCTTGTTTCCTGCAAGAGAGAAGCGGTCAACAGTTTTCAATGATGCCGGCAAGACATCATGATGTTCCAAAAATATCAAATCCGTATCGCTGATCAGTATTCTTAATCCATAATATTCGTTGTAAAGTCGTCATCTAAAGAATGATGTATCTCAGTCACGCTTTGATTGTGACTGTTCATATGAGTACCATGAGGATCTTGAGGTACATGGGTTCATACGGCCCCTAGCCCCGGGTTAAGCGGAATAAGACACAAGTTACGAAACGTAACGCCATAGATCTTGCTCGCTACGCTCGTATTTTGCTATCAGCATGCGATATGTATCGCCAAATTTGAGAAACTTTGAGTAGAGGCGCTTGGTGTTGTAGCCCTGTTTTATAAGTTTCTGCAACAATGTTTCTACTTCGTAGGTCCTGTGACGTCAGTCACACTGCCATGTATTATTATTAATATCTTTTATTATTTTTATTTGGTGCAATCTAACAACAGGTACCCTCGTGCTCTCAGACATATCTGATAAATAACAAGCAATACTTAAGTAAACGAAAAATAAATACATAGTAAATAAATGATTAAGTAACTGAATATTTGGTCAATTATAATACAAGGTGGACAGATAAATAAATAGTTTGGCATTTTGGCCGAAACCATATCGCTTGAATTGCCATAACGTTTCTGTAGGATAATGAGATAGACGACCCTCGGTATCAAGGTAACTCGGCTTTCAACATTTCCTATTTTTGTTATGCCGAATATTTTTCGCCATAGGTTTTTTTGCCGTGCTACATTTGTTATGCATTTATTTAAATTTGGCCGTCGTTTTTTTTCCGTAGGACTAGATTACAATACTACATATACACGTACAATACACCTACAGCCCGCCCCCTGTACAGACCTTTTGGTCTTTGATATATGTTGGCATTTGTGGGGGAGTTGATGCTGGGTCGACATCGGGCCTTACAGACTAGTCTTTTGTGTTCAATTCCGTCATTTTCATCTGACGACGATACAGCTCACCAATTTCCAGTGTACGAGTTGTCACAGCGAAACAGCTCACCAATTACCAATATACGAGTTGTCAGAGCATTTCGATCATAGCTCTCTAGATTTGTATCTAATACCGCTTATGCCGGTGCTAGGGGCCGTGTGGTCATATCATCCCAGTTGTCGCATGAACAGGTACAATAAGAGCGTACCTGAGATACAACACATATCACGAATCGATAGATTCTTGGTATGTGCTTTAGAATAAGTTAACCGGAAGACTATTATACTGTGAAGTCATGTGACTCTGTCAGTATGTCGGCACTTCTTCCCACTTCCCTTATATGTGTTGTAATCTGTACATGCACAGGATGCAATGACTGCATATGGTCAACACAACCTGGACGACGGCTAGCTATAGGTGTGAAAATACTATTAAAATTCCTTAGTCCTGTTGTGACGTCATTTTGTAACCATTGTCTTCATCTACACGTGCGTATTGTGACTGACCGTTAAGTGACCTTCAACAGCTTTTTCTGGAAATGTTTAGGGACTGTTCAAAATTTATCGGAGGTGGGGGGTGCAATTCGGGGGGGGCAAGAAGTTTTTTCTCGTGGTTCCGGAGAGGGGTGCGTACTTTTTTTACTGGTCCAATCTGGGGGGTGCTTACTTTTTTTGCTAACTTCAAATTGATGGGGGGAGGGGGTAATTTTTTATCTCGCCTTACGAAGTAAATGGGAGATATTGTGAGGGGGAAAGAGGATGTCGTCGTCGGTGTCGGTGTTCCCGGCCTAGAAATGATACAAGGTTTTTGGTTTAGCAAATTCAAAAAAAATCTAGGAAATTTAGAAAAAAATATAAAAAAAATATAAAAAATATGGGGGAGGGGGGGGATTCCACCTGGGGTACTCCAATGTTAACTTTTGCATTTAGCTGAGGTGTACATGTACATCTGTACTTAGAAAGTTTGCTGCAGTTGTCAGCTGTTATTGGATGATTATGAATCTTGGTAAACATGTTTCTTATGATTAGAGGATGTACCTGTGCTATTTAGGAGATGAAATATTAATTTTTTGTTCAAATTTTGTCGGTTTTGTCTTAGCAATCTGTCAATGATAATGTACATGTATATATACCCCCACCTTTACAGTAAAAAAACTATATGTCACGTGCAACAAGTCACCAGAATAAGTTGATGTCCCGTTGCAATTTGACATTTAATAATCGGAATCGGAACAATGAATCAACAGCCAAATGTACCAGTACTTATCTAAAATACATCAACGCCCAGGTAATTTTTGCTCGGTCTCTGAAAAAAAAAATGAAATCAAAATCGTAAATGTTGATTGTTGATAACAAATTTATACAAAATATTCTTTTTTATACAAGGTGGGAGTTTTGTGTACACTTTTTTATTTTTATTTATTTTTTTTTTTTTTATTTTTATTAATATTTTTTTTTTGTTTTTTAGGGTTTTGTCTGTGAGGGTATCGTTAGTGGGTGTATTGAAAACTGGAACTCCCCCCTTATCCTTAAAGAGTATAATCACAGAATCAAAAGCCTTTAAGGCCCATTTACACAGCACGCGTTTTCGCAGCGACAACCAATTCCGAAAAATAGCCGTCATGTTATTCAATGGTGTAGTACTCACAGCACGCGTCAGTCGCGGCGACATCAGACATGTCAGAACCACATTTTTGACGGGCGACAAAATTAGAACCAGGGCTATTTCAACGCGTTGTCGCTGAACTATCGACCAATCGGAGGAGATAGAAATCGTTAGCCCGGTTACGTTGAGGGGAATCCCTTCCGTTGATTGGCTGGAATGGCGAGAGTGTCGCTGTCATAACGCAAGCTGTGGAAATGCGCCAAACTGCAAACAGTTGTGGTTTGCAGTTGTGGTTGTCGCGACGCGTGCTGTGGAAATGGGCCTTTAGGCATTGTCAGCAAAAGCCAATGAAAAAGGCACACATTCTTGAAGATAACAAACCTCCATTGAATTTACTGTGTGGCTGTTATACTACATGTAAGTGGCAGTAAAATGGTTTGTGCTATATTTTATAATTCATTCCCGGAAGAACCATTGTCACAGGTTAATAAAAAAAAATTAGCCCCATTCTTGACCCCTCCGCCCCCCCCCCTTTAACCCTGGTTGCTATGGCATTAGACGCCATGTCCTCATTCCAGGAGTTGTCATTTAGAAAAATGATGGGGAATGTATGCTGATTGTGCCATATTTTTTAGAGGAAAAGCCAGGCTATTCGGTGTGGTATGTCAATAGTGGCCGTGAATATTAGGGAATATAGTTTTGGTCAGATGTGCCCAGCCCATTTACTACATAATGAGTAAGGAGGCAAATATTTAGTGGTTTGTGACCTGAAATACAGTTCTTAAAAGACTGTATTGAGAATGGACCAGTTTTCGACACTGATATATTCACAATAACCAGGGCCTGATCCAGGCCGTTTTTGAACCCGTTATAACGGGTTTGGGCGCCATGAATTTGGGCGCCCAAATGAGAAAAAAAAAAAAAAAAAAAAGAAAAAAAAAAAAAATATTTTTGTTAGCAAATTCCCTCTGAACAGGCTGAAACCTATATTAATGCAATTACTATTGCCAAATATTAAGTTATCAGGCTGTATTTAGACCATTCAATACTCCCACAGCTTCCATGGGCTTCGACAGTCCCACATCGCGGCCTATTTCACTATAACTTATCACACTCTGCGCCAGGTAAGGGTGCCCAAACTAGAAGTCTAGATCAGGCCCTGATAACGGACCGATCTCCGATGACAATGACACAATTACGCACGTGTATTACATTACAATGAACCTTACCCGACGACCTTTTACACAAAGAAGATGAATACAAACGGTTTAGCAGTGTTTAGATAATTTCTGGATTCACAAACAGCACATGTTCAAACAAGGAAGATAACTTATGAAAAGTCACATCAAGGGAGACTAATCTGCCTCTATGATCACACCAGGGGCAATAACTCTTGAAATTAACTTAAATATCCATTGAGTCCACTGTTAATCCCCCTCATCATCATACACAAACTGACTTGGGAGTGTAATTGTGTTGTTGTTGATGTTCACTATTGATTATTCAATATACATGCAAAATAATCAATATCACATTCAAGGAACACACTTTACTTAAATCAATTATCTATATTTGTGTTCATGAGACATTAAAATTGAGTTATAAAAAAATAGAATAATAATATTAGCCTGAGAATGAGGATGCTATTTATCTTGTGTGCATATATATCCAATAAGATATGTGTTTTCATTGGTTTGGGTATGTGTTCAAATATACTCAATTGTGTGCTTAGTTACTGAGGCTCTGGCTGGTCAAATCGTCATATTTTTGTCCCTGTGAACCTCGACGAAAAAAAACTTTGGTCTCGCTCATCAATGCGACAAAAAAAAGTCCCATCCAGAGAAGCCGTTAAAAAAATGTTGGTCCCTGCCCTAAATTAACCGGTCCCGTCCTCCTGATAATTTTTGCCTGGTCCCTAATTGCTTGTTTCCATCAAACGTTTCTTCATCTACCAGGGCCCTATTCAAATACCGCCAAGTCCAAGGGGTTCCCTGTGCTTTGCATGGTTCATGTTCATACTTTATTACAGTTAGAAACCAACACATTTACTCTGAGTATAGTGGGATTGATTCAAGTGGAAATTTGTTGTCATGATTATGATATGTCCAGTATACAAATACCTATATCTGTCGTTTCGATGCTTTGAATTACTGGAAAGCTCCAAGCTAACTAATATTAAAAGGGATGATGAGTTAATGCATCAGTTACGTACAACCTCCTGTTTTTTTACCATTAAATATATACAACTGTACCGTATTGGCTTCTGTGAATTTGCTTCTCTGGTGCAGAGAGAGGGGGGGGGGGCCTTGACTTTTTTAGGACTCCGATAGGGGGGGCAATAACTTTTCTAAAGATCACTTGAGGGGGGGTTGGCACTTTTTTTTTACCTATATTTTTTCAATGCTCCGCCCATTCCGATAAATTTTCGTCCATATCAATACGGTACATAATTTGAGAAAGTTCTAGACAAATCCAAGTTTACGTCCACTGTGCATGTTTCTGTCCATCTATCGAAATAGCGATATGAAAATGAAAATATAAGCCTCTAAATGAAAAGTTGTGAAAGGTTTTTTAGATAATGAATTTTCCAATTTTTGAGGCACTACAATCTCGGCGAAGTAATGCTGACAAACTGACTTAGTGAAATCAGGGTAAATTGGCCTCATGAACATGGTTTTTCCATGTTGACATCCTACTGTCTTGAATAGAAGCCTGGTGACCCCTCATTTCTATTAGAAAACTGTTTAAGCATTTTGAAGAAAATGACATTTTATCTTCTTAGAAAATATAGCTTTTTCTGTGAAAATAGAGGCATTTTTCATACAATTCTTATCTAATACCATATATTAGAATGGGGCTAAACCATAATAGTGCACCATCTAAATACCAATGGCGACCATTGGATGAGTTGGCAGTAGTGTTCATTTCGCGTATATACATCGTCCTACTTTTTATTCTACATCTATTACCACCGGATCCGACACCTCCATCAGAATGAAGACAATTCCGTCGAAGCAGGAGTAGTCTAAAAATAAGCGCTTTAGCTCACATGCGCGTGAACAGGTTCAGGTTCGATAGAAGCCCGAAGAAGAGGAGCAGGACGAGGAGGATAGGAGAATGAGATATATACATATATTGGAGCCTATTGCCACAAGATCCGACACTTTCATCAGAATGAGGACAATACTGGCGAAACAGGCATAAAAACCTGTCATACATTTGACAGCCATTCTGGAGAAAGCGGCCATGTTGAACGTTTTATTAATACTTGCCATCTGGGGTTTAAATCAGTTCTCATTCTACAAATATGTAAGTACATGTACATGCCCAACCATTTTCACGATTCGATCGTCACTAGAACAAAACTGCTAACAATTGCCATATTGGAAATTGTGGGCGTTTTAGGCAGGTTGCCACTGGTTATCATATCATTTACCGACTGCTTTTGAATCTGTAGAAACTTCTGAGTTGGATTTTCCACCAAATCTAACGAGACATGTTAATTACAATACGCGTGGTGGCCGTGATGGGAATGATGGTCGTTGGTTCCGATTTTACATCGATCGTTATTTGATGTACATCTGCCAGAGGATAATAAACTTTGTGGATAGAGTTATAGCCTGGTCCATCCATAGACACTTTTAATTTCATGCATTCAAATCTCTATATATGATAATGACACAACAGTGCTGACATATTAATCCTATCTGGCCTAGGCGATTTTGGGTGTACCGCAGCCTTGGGGGGGGAGTGACCCCTATATATTTTCGCTATCGCTGAGGTTAGATGGCTGAAACTTACCACACTATATCTTTGTGTCAAGCTCTACAAGAAAATGTAAGAAAATCCAAGATGGCCGCCATGATGACGTCACTGTGACGTCATTTTCTAAAAGAGCCTTTTTGGACGATTTTTCGGTCAAAAACTGCATGATAAATTAGTAAATAATAATCTGATATGAAATAAAATAGGTTTTACCCACTTTTCCGTGCAAAAGAAAAAATATGACGAAAAAATAACTTTTTCTGGTACCCCACATGGACGCCATTTTAAATTTGCTCATAATCCTCTGCTCGTGAGGTTATGCAAATAGGCTCAAACTGACCCCAATATGATAACCTATAACGTCACGAAGTTTCAGCTCTTCATTTTTTGGCGTTCCCGAGATATAGCAGAATGTTTGGTGGGGGGAGGGGGGCATTTTGCCCCCCCCCCTCTCCCCCATTCCAGGTAGGGTTAATGGGGGAAGGGGAGACGGGGAACAAATCAGGGGGTGTTTTTTGGTGATGCTAAGACATGGTTTCAGTAAAATGCATAGAATCGCGTTGAATCAACATGCTGAATTTTTGCATAATTTTTTAATAAATATGGCGAAAACATCACTTTTCTGGTACCCCACATGGCCGCCATTTTGAATTTACAAGATACAAGATTTATTTAAACTCAGAAATAAAAGACAACGCTAGCTCATACGAGCAAATATATCTGATCCGATTTACCCATGACCCTCTCCTCGGGGGGTCATGCAAATAGGCTCAAAATGACCCCAATATGATAATCTGAAAAGTCACGGAGTTTCAGCTCTCAATTTTTTGCCGTTCCGGAGATACGAACAAAAAACCAACAAGGGGGGGGTGGGGGGTTTGGACGGAAAGTCCCCCCCCCCCCCTCCCAGGCCAGGTAGGGTTAATTCAGCTAATCTTCGTGTAACTGAACAATCAAAACTGCTAGCAGATATTAGGCCTTTTTTCCATTATATAATTCAACTGGTTCTATTTCATAGTCGAATAGCTCAAAGTCGTATTTGAAAATCCTTTGAATTCCGAGCTTTACGTCTAGTGAGACGTTTTTGTAGGCGGTTATCAGGACTTGGTGACGTTGTTTGCCCAGGGCATCACTAGCGATCCCTCGCTCATCAAACACGTTCATCACTATGTTTTCAAGCTCCGATTTTCTCATGCCAATCCGGACACCTCGGTCAAGAGGAGGAGCACAATCAAGCGGTATATAGCCCTGCAATTGAAAAGCTAACCATAGTCTGCCAAACACATCTGAAAACGAGGCACAATCGGAATGATTTAAAGACCACCACTGAGACCAAATAGTCTGGTTCATGGAATCTTTAGAAGTGTCTTTACGGGATATTTGAGTGGTTATGAACTTGTCCAAACCAAGCTTTTCGAATATAAAATCTTTATCACGAGAAAAAGATTCCTGTTTTCCTATGAAATCGTATGACATTTCACACACACGGCAGATGGATGAGACGGGCGTCCAATGATCGTCTAGTACTGTTGAAATAAACTTTCCCGTCGTTCCAACGTCAACGACGTAACGCAAGAACTCTTCAAAAGTGACGTCGTGGCCACAGTTCAACGATTTCTCCGAGGCACCCGGTCTAAATCGTTTCACGATAACTTTTCCGATATCTTTCCATAATAAAGACAGAACAAACTTGTCAATGTACGCCGAAAACAAACGGGTATAAGGATTCCTGGCGTAGACTATGGAGTTTGCTTTGCGTTCAAACCCTATCAGCTCCGGTACTGGCAGATTGAGCAAAAATGGTAGCTTTACCCCGTGGATGTAGCCTTTCCTTTGATGAAGAAGTCGTTCGGTGAATTCCTCAGGCGTTATACTGGGTTTCTCTAAATAGTGGAATACCGATTTCCAAAAGGTACATCCCACCTTAGGTACAAAGCAGATGCTGAACATGTACGGGTAGTTATACAGAGTGTGCCCCCTCACGTCATGATTCCACGTCGCATTCAACTTCCCCTTCGGACAGCGCTTTTCTAATGTCTCTCGACGCATAAGCATCTCCCTCTCAGCTTCGTTCTTCGCAACTTGTATTCTTTCTCTTGCGTTACCCTGTTCGTCACTGGCTGATTTGTTATTTTCGCTCTCCTGGGGTAAATCTGGGGGGAATTCAACCTAAACAGAACATACAATGGCAATCACAAAATGAGTCATGTGACGTTATGAAGGCATTTTCTTCAGCTGAAATGACATCACCATAAGCAGAAAATTGCATAGTGGTATTATAGTAGGTCTCATAGTAGGTATCGTGTTATATCGTGTCCAGTGGAGCGAATAGATAACGAATCTCTCCACGATTTTATGATTTAGTCACACTTTTGAAATGGATTTTCTCAAGCCGCGAGATGCGGTTTATGCTTACATCTGGTGGCAGTTACCACTTGCATGCTTTTTAAGAACTGGACCCCTTCGATAGAATACTATAAAATCATTTCACTGATGTCCTAGCTGGTTACTGGCATGTTTATATAATACGCATATTCGGGTTACAGTGAAGTGTCAAAGGAATTGGAACTTTTCTGCGTGGGGAGATAATTTTAGTCAGTATCTGATAGGATCAGAATGCCAATCAAGATTTCAAACTATATGATCCTGTGTTACAGGTTTTCCACTCTGTAGCAGGAATGCATTAGATTTGGGCAGTCAGATGCCACCGTGGATCACGTGATACAGCTATTTAGGACTTCCACTGTTTTCACCATCTCTAACTCGAATATTACAAAAAACAACTCATAAAAAAGGCGTTAGATCCGAAATCAAAGCACCAAATTCCAAGCAGGGATAAACAAAACACATATGGAGAGATTTTCTTGCAAGAGAGAAGCGGTCAACAGTTTTCAATGATGACATCTTTAAGACATCATGATGATCCATATGTAGTCAAATCCGTAAAGAAAACACATGCAGATATTCTCTTGCAAGAGAGAAGCGATCAACAGTTTTCAATGATGACATCATGATCATATCATGATCACATCATGATGATATGTAGTCAAAGTCCGTAAGAGAGAACACCTGCAGATATTCTATTGCAAGAGAGAAGCGGTCAACAGTTCTCAATGATGACATCAATGAAGACATCACGATGATCGCTATGTAGTCAAATCCGTATCACTGACGGACTCTCCTGGATTTCAAGTTTCGAGATTGCGTTCTTCTTGAGATTATCCTGAAAAGTGGGTTTAGTAAGTGAACTTACCATAAAATACATTAATAGACATACTTAAAATCTGACATGAGGATATCAGTGATGGGTTCTCCGTTCTGTTATCTTTTTATTTATTTATTTATTTTTTTACATTTTTTCCATGGGATAATTAAAAAGTCACTAAAACTCTATTTTGTATTATTATTATTTTGTATTATTATTATTATTATTATTATTATTACATTGACTATCAAATCCTCCCATGGCAGGTGACAGTGATATAACTTCAGGTGTAGCTGATAGCTTAAATCTTAGCTGAAAGCTAATGTATTTAACTTTGGTTTGAAGGTGAACACCAAAGTGAGTGAGCTTTTTCAACATAAAATCTTGAAAATACGGATAAAAACTGTGGATCACTTACCTTAACATTCCTTTTATCATACGTGACATTGGTTAAACGAGATTCGCCAGTAGGTTTCATATCTGATGAGGAAACAGTGAAATATAGATAGAAACTGATATGTGAACAAGATAACTATTTGATATAATGATTCTGATTCAAGTTTGTGTGAAATTCAACTTTAGTGAAAATTCACCCAATCAACTTGCAGCATTTCAACTGTCAAACCACTCAGGTTTGAGTGACTCGTTAAACTTAACTCGGTTATAGTGAAAGCTCAACCAATAGAATTTGTTCAAACCTGGGCAGGCCTACGGGAATTCCGTCCCCCCTCTTAAATATTTCTCTTATCCCTTCAGTTAGGGGACTGAAACTTACCACACTTATACCCTCAGGTCACGCTCTACCAGAAACAAATCTCTTGGGGGGTTACGCAAATATGTTCAAATATGATTAACTATAAAGTCACGGAGCGTCACCTTTTTTTCGTTTCGAAGATAGGGTAGAAAATTTGGTAGGGAGGACCATGTTTGTCTCTAGGCCTGGTCGAGTTAAGCATTGCAATTGTTAATGCACTCGAGCTGGACTGATCCCACTCAGATTTGAGTAAATTTTAACTGTTTTGCAACCATTTAAATGAGGTATTTTGGGTAAAACAAAATAAGTAGCAACACAAGCCATTTTAACCCTATCTGGCCTGGACATTTTAGGACCTGTTCTGCCCGGGGGGGGGAGGTCATTTCCCCCTCTCCCTAAAGTGATTCTTTCGTCATATTTCTTCAAAACTTCTGCTTTTCAGCGCTGAAATGTGGACAAAAACTATTTCACGTTAATATTTACTAATATATCATGCAGTTTTTGCGGAGAAATTGCATAAATAAAAAATCCGGAAAATCTGACCGAAAAATCGACCAAAAAATGCCGTTTTTAAAAATGACGTCACTGTGACGTCTTCGAAGCGGCCATCTTGGTTTTTTTTTACATTTTCTGGTAGAACTTGACCCAAGAGTATGGTGTGGCAAGTTTCAGCTCGCTAGCACAAGGGGTAAGAAAAATAATTAGCGTGACCATTTCGCACCCCCTTCCCCCCAGGCCAGGATACGTCCTAAAAAGCCCAGGCCAGATAGGGTTTTCTTGAAAGTATTTCCTTGAAAAAATTTCATGGTAAATTAGTAAATAATAGCCTAATATGAAATAAAGTATATTTTGTCCAATTTCCGCCGACGAAATGCAGGAATTTTGAAGAAAAATGACTAAAATATCACTTTTCTGGATCCGCACATGGTCGCCATGTCTAATTTACCCATGATCCTTTACTCCAGGGGTTATTGGGAAGTCGCTGAGGGTCAGTTTTCATTTTTGTGTCGTTCCGGAAATAGGGCAAGAAGTTTGGTAGGGTGAGGCCAATGCCCCCACCCCTCTTTCTCCCACAGGCCTGGTAGGGTTAAGCTATTTATAGGTTATCGTTACAAAGAGGCAACAAACAATTTCAGGTCTGGAAATTATTCTCTCACACGTGCAAAGTAGTATACATCAAGCATTTCGAGCCAACAGCGCTTCACTGCGCATGCGCAGAACCTTTTGTGACGTCACAGCGACCTGTTTTGGGGCGGTATTGGGGCGGTGTGCGCATGCGTGTGGTGGTGGTGGGATGGTGGATGGTGGGTTTAAGATGGCGGCTGTGGTGGTGGTGGGATGGTGGATGGTGGGTTTAAGATGGCGGCTGTGGTGGTGGTGGGATGGTGGTGGTGGGTTTAAGATGGCGGCTGTGGTGGGTGGTGGATGGTGGTGGTGGGTTTAAGATGGCGGCTGTGGTGGATGGTGGGGTGTGGTGGTGGGTTTAAGATGGCGGCTGTGGGGTGGTGGGTGGTGGTGGGTTTAAGATGGCGGCTGTGGTTGGTGGTGGGATGGAGGTGGTGGTGGGTTTAAGATGGAGGTGGTGGGTTTAAGATGGCGGCTGTGGTTGGTGGGATGGAGGTGGTGGTGGGTTTAAGATGGCGGCTGTGTGGGCATAATCTATAGGTGTTGTACCATGTTAATAATATTACCCTCAAAAAAACCTCTAAGCCATATAATAGTAATAAACATAATCTATAGGTGTTGTACCATGTTAATAGGATCAGTCTAGCATCTGTACCACCCTAGGGTCGAGCGTTTATTGTCCCGTGTATCTCCGCAGAAAATCAACAAACAAAATGGCGGCTCCAGGATGGTGTGGGGATGCCCTTTCCACAGCACGGCATCGACCGTAGCGCCATCTGCACACATTGACTCAAGGGAGACAACTCGTGTGGCCCAAGGATATGGAAATAGCCTTGTTGGAGCTAGGGGAGTTACTACTGGTCCAGTGGGGTCGAGTGAGGTATCAATGTGAAGCCTAGGTGAGGGGGCATCTGATGGGCTGGGTGTGGGGTTGAACTAGCGTCATTCTGCGCATGCGCGATGGTCCAAGGGTATGGAAATAGACGTTTCGGGAGCTAGGGGAGTTACTGCTGGTCCAGTGGGGTCGAGTGAGGTATCAAAGTGAAGCCTAGGTGAGGGGGCATCTGATGGGCTGGGTGTGGGGTTGAACTAGCGTCATTCTGCGCATGCGCGGTGGTCCAAGGGTATGGAAATAGACGTTTCGGGAGCTAGGGGAGTGACTACTGGTCCAGTGGGGTCGAGTGAGGTATCAAAGTGAAGCTTAGGTGAGGGGGCATCTGACTGGACTAGCGGGTTTGAACTAGCGTCATTCTGCGCATGCGCGATAGTGGAAATAGCCGTGTTGGGAGCTAGGGGAGTGACAACTGGTCCGATGGGGTCGAGTGAGGTATCAACGTGAAGCATAGGTGAAGGGGCATCTGACTGGACTAGCGGGTTTGAACTAGCGTCATTCTGCGCATGCGCGGTGGTCCAAGGGTATGGAAATAGACGTTTCGGGAGCTAGGAGAGTTACTACTGGTCCAGTGGGGTCGAGTGAAGTATCAAAGTGAAGCCTAGGTGAGGGGGCATCTGATGGGCTGGGTGTGGGGTTGAACTAGCGTCATTCTGCGCATGCGCGGTGGCCCAAGTGTATGAACATAGCCGTGTTGGGAGCTAGGGGAGTTACTACTGGTCCGATGGGGTCGAGTGAGGTATCAAAGTGAAGCCTAGGTGAAGGGGCATCTGACTGGACTAGTGGCTCGAGCGTTGTCACCATTCTGCGCATGCGCGATGGTGGAAATAGCCGTGTTGGGAGCTAGGTGAGTTACTACTGGGCCGATGGAATTGTATGAGGTATCCATCTGAAGCCTATGTGAGGGGGCATCTGACTGGACTAGTGGCTCGAGCGTTGTCACCATTCTACGCATGCGCGGTGGCCCAAGGGTATGGAAATAGCCGTTTTGGGATGTAGGTGAGCCACAAGTGGGCCGAATGGATCGAGTGAGGTATCAATGTGAAGCATACGTGAAGGGGCATCTGATGGGCTGTGTGTGAGATTGAAATATCGGCATTCTGCGTATGCGCTGGCAGGGAATTGTGGGAAAAGTGTATGGAAATAGACGTTTTGGGATCTAGGGGAGTCCCTAATGGTCCAATGGAGTTGTATGAGGTATCCATGTGAAGCATTCGTGAAGGAACATCTGACTGGACTAGTGGCTCGGCCGTTGTCACCATTCTGCGCATGCGTAGACAGGGAATTCTGTATATGTTTCATCCACGTATAGCGGAAAGCGGTTGTCATGAATAACAACAAGTTCAGCAAGGTTTATATAGTTTATTATCCCCAATGTTACATCATACTCAGGCTGGGAGAGCCGCCCTGGGTATGTTTAGTATGTTCACAGCAAAACAAATTAAAATATCAAACACCATGTTTTATTATTTAACGCACCGTCACATTATGTACAAGTGTTTACTGAGCTCAAGTCAACGATCAGCATGTAGACATAGAGAGTATGTGCGGCATGTTATGGTATTCATCAGTGCGCGGGTGACGCATTCAACCGATGGGGGTGGTCGGTCAGCTTGGTAAGGAAAAACGTGACATTGGTGACCCTCTCTACCACCCATTGTATGTTGGGGCGTTGACGATGTGCCCATCTCAAGTGTTCCACGGTGTCCAGTATCTCCAGCATCGTCTCTAGTGACCTCCGGTTAATGATGGTGAACGGCTGGTCAAACACATGGCTGTTATTACTGGCATAATAATACCGTAACTGGTCCGTCTTTTTGTGACGTAAGATGTACCCGAAAGCGACATTCAATTTGAAGGCCGTAGTTTGATCTGTGAAGATGGCTTCCACGTAGCTGCGTAGACGGGTGCGGTCGGTCAGTGGGAAGTTGTAGATATCTGGAATGGGGCGATCACGGTGGAAAATGTGCCGTATCATGGGCCATTGGCGCCGATCGATGTCATTCACTGGATGGACGTCCTGTAACAGATCGCTGTGAATATCCACTGCATCTTCCAGAAAATGTCCGATGTCGTCAGGCGTATGACTGGCAACAGCAATGCTAGGGACTGGCTGGATATCTAGGCTCTTCTGAACTGTGGGTATAGGCGGGCTCTCCGTGATCGCATCACCAGTGGCGTTCGTGTCCCCGGGCTTATCTTCACTGGGTCTCACCTTCCGCGGCTCCTCTTCAGTAGGAAGTTGTCGCCCAAACCGTAGAGACGGACCATGAATCAAACGCTCATGTCGTCTTAACTGACTGCGTCGTTTGAAGAGTTGACCACATTCATTACATTGTTCCTTCGCGCCCTCGTGGAGTGAGCGTTCGTGGCGCAGTAAATGATCCTCCCGATTAAATGACTGTGCGCAGGTTATACAAGTATATAGTGTACCGTTGTGGATGGAGGAATCGTGTCGTCGCAAATCTTCTGGGCGAGTAAACTGCTTCTGGCAAGTTGTGCAAGTGAACATCTTGATGGTTGACAGAGAGTCTGATGAAACGGCAAGGCCGCTCCCCTTTTATAGCACGCTAGCTGGTGATCTATTTTTAGCACACTCTACCCCAAGTCGAGGATCGAGACTGGTGTACTGGTGTACGACTGAGCCGCATTGCGCAGACGCGAAGTACCCGGATGATAGACACGGACGTCACCGATCCGAAAAGACACGGACTTTACCGAAAAGACATGGACTTTAACGAAAAGACACGGACGTACCCGAAAAGACACGAAGGTGAACGCCATTGTGGGAAACCCCCACAGACAGGTCAGTACATGCATTCCTATGATGTTCACGCATAATAAAAAGGATTGATCTGTAATCTGTGTTGTTGTTGTTGCTCCCTTTTCTGGACTAACCCATCAGAATAGTACGTATCACGGACTACACCCGTAGAGCTACATCTGGTCTATAAAACACCTCCCTCTGGATCCCACACCTTCATTTCTACGGTTGCAGAGCCATGGCGGAGATCCAGCCCCATGCGACTCGCATTTTACAGTATGCCACCGTGGTGAATTCATTCACGGTTTACCGACCAGTGGTCCGGTCCATGTTTGCAGATGGCGACGACAACGAGGGACGACGCCAGATCCTGAACGAGTTCACAGAAGCGGTCCTCCACAGAGTGCACTCGATAGAGAGGCGTGCCATCACTCACCACTACTGGACTATGACAGCCATCCTTGATGCTCGGGCTATGGACCACGAGCGCTCACGCCGGAACCAGCGCCGGCTGGTTGGCCTCATACCAGTCTGTGCCCTATTGACCCTGGCGCTGTGGTATTGACACTATAAATACCAAGGTCAGACAGAGTGTGTGTCATTCACCGTTCGACATTTGGAGCAAGCATGTCATCCGACCTACGAGCCATCCTGCCCCTTACACCCCAGGTGGGGTTACACGTCTATGAAGATAAAGTCACCCTGGTGGAAGACCGTGGAGCTATTTGCTGGGAGCCCGCTGAGACCGTATCGAATACGGTGACACTACCTCGTGACGGCTGGACCAAATTTAAACGGATGTTGAGCGGTGAGCTCGACGGACACCTCATCCACATAGACAATGCCATCTACGTATACCGTACCTCCCTCTTCCTACGCCTGGGCCGCTACCAAGACCCCACGCGAGGCTTCACCCTAGACCCCGCTCTGTGGTCAGCCTTGGAGAAAGTGGTGCCCATTGTGGACCAGCTGTTTACACCGGACGAGCGATCATCAGACCAGTTGGCGTGGGCTCGTGCTATGGAGGACGCGCTGGCTGAACCCCATGAACAACTACATGAACCCGACGACGACGATGCCATTGATTACCCGGCTAGACTCAGTCAGCCCAGTGACATGACCACCTGATCCTTTTGATCTCACGGGGTTGTCCCTATAAATACGAGAGACAGTCAACTCTGGTACCATTCACGTACTGACCATGGCGGAGCATATGATACTGGCGTATCTCAGCTTGACCCCCGAGGTTTTCCTGCACGTGTATGCGGATAAGGTCGATATCATGGAGGAGGTGGGAGACATCTGTGATGCGGATCCTACACAACCGTGCCCGGCTCACATTCGTCTGTCCCGGGAGGGCTGGACCAAATTCAAACGGGTGTTGTCTGGTGAACTGGACGGCGATCTCATCCACTTGTGTCACGATGTGTACATCCGACGCGGCCCTTTCTTTGCCCAATTGGCTCGGCTAGATGGGGGTACAGTGCATTTTACCCTTCACCCTGATCTATGGTCTGCATTGGAAGATGCCGTGGTAGATGTGGATGAAGTGTTTATCAAGCGGTCATCAGACGAGTTGGACTGGTCATTGACCATGGACACTGTGAAAGCCAATGAAGAAAATCAGAAAGAAACTCCGGCCCAAGATATACCCGTTATAAATAAACGATAGAGCCAGGGTCCATCATCATTGTGTCACCATGAAGCGCTGGGAGAAGGTGTTGGATAACTTATACTACAGTCCCGACAGTCCGGCGGCCTATAGTGCATTGTCGGCTCTCTAACGAGCGGCCAAACCCCAGGGGATACAACGTGCCCAAGTCCGAGATTGGTTAAGAAAACAAGACACCTATACCTTACATCGATCTGTCCGTCGCCATTTTCTACGGAACCGCGTCATCGTGGGAGGAATAGATGCCCAGTGGCAAGCGGATTTGGTCGATATGAGCGCCTTTGCCAAACACAACGATGGGAATCGGTATATCTTGACGTGCATCGATATCCTATCCAAGTATGCGTGGGTGGTACCCATCCGGACGAAAACGGGGCGAATCTCATAGCGGCGTTCAAAGACATCTTCAAGACCGGGCGCAAACCTTTGTATTTGCAAACCGACGAAGGCACAGAATTCCTCAACAGACCGTTCCAAGCCTTTCTGAAAGCCCAGAATGTGTTTTTCTTCCATACGTACAACGAGACCAAGGCTTCCGTGGTGGAAAGGTTCAACAGGACATTCAAAGGCCGTATGTATAAATATTTCACCTACAAGAATACAAGGCGGTACATCGATGTTCTCCCGAAACTGGTGAGGGGTTACAATCGAGCCTATCATCGGAGTATAGAGAGAGCCCCCATTACCGTGACCAAACGCAATGAAGCCCAAGTCCGGCGTGTCTTGTACCCCAGGCCATCGCAGCGAACGACGAAGGCGGTGTACAAGGTCGGGGACCCTGTACGGATCAGTAAAGTCAAGGGCAAGTTCGAGAAAAGTTACTTGCCCAACTGGAGCGATGAGCACTTCCTGATTAAACGGCGCCTACCCCGACAGCGGCGAGTCTATGAACTGGAAGATCTTCAAGGGGAACCGTTGCTAGGGACGTTTTACGAGACGGAATTACAGCCTGTCGTAAAAACACAGCAAGACTACTACACGGTGGAGCAGATTTTGAAAACGGAACGTCGACATGGCAAACTGTTTCATTTCGTGAAATGGCAAGGTTGGCCCAGTTCCTTCAATTCCTGGGTCGCTGCCAACCAGGTGAAACGACTATAAAGCCAGACACCACTGCCGTCCTCCTTCATTCCACGTCCGACCACAGTGCTATGGACCAACAGCAGCTGCCTCTGAAGACAGCGTCTCGCAAAACGCGCAAAGCGCAAGTGGTCTTTGGGGTGATAGTGCTAACCCTGCTGAGTTTGTTGTACGGAGGTGTGTTTTACGACGTAGCCTATGTCAGCACGTTACTTAACCAACTGAGAACACCAGCCACCAGCGAAACCGGTCTACAGAGAGCACCAGTCGTATCGAGCCCAGTCACCACCACCACCACCACCACGTGTACAAGCCACGTCGAGCTCTACACCTACACCAAGAACACCCACTACGTCTCAAGACCCACCGGATTTCATCCCTCACAGTGAACAGACAACGACCACCGACGTTGTACCCACCTCCATCATCATCCCTGACAGTGTACAGACAACGACGACCGACGTTGTACCCACCACCACTCCAGCTCACTCGTACCAAATTTACAAGAGCGGGTTACCACGACAACGGATACACCTCGAACCATGGACCCCCGTTGGCAGCATCCCTTCACGTGTCTCATCGCAGGACCCACGGGTTCCGGCAAAACGCACTTCGTCAGGAAGCTCCTTCAACACGCCGACAGCATGATCACCCCACCCATTGCCCGAGTCGTGTGGTGTTACGGAGAATGGCAGGCAGCGTATGCAGCAATGCCCCACATCACGTTCGTGGAAGGCCTACCCAACCTGGCCGATTTGGAACCCGACACCTTGGTGGTTGTGGATGATGCGCGGGTCACCCAACTCTTCACCAAAGGCAGCCATCATCGATTGTGCAGAATCTGTTCAGTAAAAACAAAGAACATCGGAACATCAGCTTAAATGCCCACTACCTGGTGGTCTTCAAAAGCCCGAGAGATACCACTCAACTGCTGCACCTGGCGAGACAGATATATCCCGGCCGCACACCGTTTGTGTTGGAAGCCTTTAAAGATGCGACAACCCCTCAGCACGCGTATATGCTCTTCGACCTCAAGCAAGCCACCCCCGACCACCTTCGACTACGGACCGGCATCTTTCCCGGAGAGACCCACCACGTGTACTTGCAAAAATAATGTAAACACACCCACAGTGGCGCCCCCAGCTGGGATGTGTGTGTGTGTTTGATGATGGAGATAATAAAAAGAATGAATACCACAGCAGGGTTGTGATCTCTGAGGTAGATAAAAAGAGCAGAGTTATGGGTTCTGGCATTAGTTGTACAGGATGTCTGCGCGAGTACGGAAGCACGCTCCCACGCTCCGTGTATTGAAGACGGCCCCACCCGAGTTGGTCCGAACCATTGTACGCGGTGCGGACCCTGACCTTGTACGCTGTCTGTGCGAGATCGGGTACAACCTGTTAAAAGGCAACGTACCACTGACTCCGGCTCAGAAGACCAAGTTGGCCAAGCATAAGACAGGTCTCCGAACCCTAGTCCAGAAGCGGGTCCCTCAAACACAAAAGAAAAAGGTGTTACAGAAAGGCGGCTTTCTCGGGGCCATCTTAGCACCGTTGGCCGCTTCCGTGTTGGGTCCAGTATTGGGTGGACTCTTCGGCCGACAATGAACCACACGAAAAAAATGGTCCTCGTCGAATCACGATTCCTTCAAAACCTCCAATCACCCTACCCTGTCCCACCTACGGTGAGGACCATAAACACCCTCGATGGAGAGATGCAACAGATCTTACAGAGACCGGGGTTAAGCGACAGTGAGAAAGTACAACGGTACAATGAGACGCTTCAACGGTACATGACGTACATGGACCAATACAAAACCCTCCCTACTCCAGCACCACCACCACCACCACCACCACCACCACCACGTGACAGACCGCCGACCTCAGCACCGTTCCAACAGCCGGGTGGGGTACCACCCACAGCCCCACAGTGGGTGGAAGACGAAGTCCTGAAGAGTGTACCTGCCTCGTTCAAGAAACAAGCTGGCCTGGTATTACAACGGATGAAACAAAATCCTAACATGACTTGGAATGATAAAGGCGAACTCCTGGTACAGAATCAGGTGGTCCCGGGGACCCACATGACGGATTTAGTGAATGATCTGATGCGTCAACGCAGATCGCACACCGATCCTCGAGGATGGGAGGTCTTCGCTCAAGGCTTGAAAGACATGCATGTACCACAGGAATTGGTGGGGAACCCCCAGCGCTGGGCCTTTATGCAGCAAACCCAGCAATCGCCGAGTCGTGCACCACGACAGATTCCACAACCTTGGGAATCCGAATGGGAACCGGAGTCACCCCCCAAAACTCCACCACCATCACAACGGGCACCTTCTTTTCAGACCTTTAAAAAACCACCCTCGATCAGGACACCCCACATCTCCAGAGCCGTGACACGTAGCAAGTCAACGCGACGAACACGACGCCGGACACAACCGCCCAAGGCCTGGAACACCTATTAAAACCAACAGCAGCAGCAGGACAGCTCAGTCGCCATGTTTTACCTGACCCTACCCAGTAACAGTTCGCTGGATGTGTTTCCTGACAACACCGTGGCCAAGTATGTGACTCAATTACCACAACCGTTGCATTTACCTGGCCGGTGGGAATGTGGACTGGTGGATATCTAATACCCTTACTCATGGTACAACGTGCGAGCCAATGAAGTGTGGTACGAGGTGACCTACGAAGGCAAAAACACCCGACTCACCCTGCCCGAAGGCCAATACGATACCCCCAAAGAGTTCATGGGTGGGCTGACAAGACTCTTGCATTATAAGGCGCTACGGGGGGTGACGAATACTTCAAGACCCATCAAATCCTATCCCTTCAAGAATCACGTGGACTTCGATTACAACGCACACAACGACAAGGCAGAGCTTATCGTGACCGGCAAGGCGAGTGTCGTACTGAGTCCTATCCTACAGCAAATGCTGGGTTTCGATCTAAAGACGTTCGCTGGTCCCACCGAACACCATGGCGAGATGCCGATGGATATGAAGTCGGGTATGTACGGACTCTACGTCTACTCGGACGTGGTGGACAACCACATCGTGGGCGATATCAACACACCTCTGTTACGGGTGGTCCCCATTAAAAAGACGTATGGAGGTCAAGTCACCCACAGTTTCACCCACATGCTCTACTTGCCCGTACGACAAACCGACATCAACACGATCACGGTGGATATAAGAGATGACACGGGACGACCGGTGGCATTCGAACGAGGAAAAGTGGTGCTGACACTTCATTTTCGACAAGCACGTGCTCCCCACTTTGCATAATGAAAGTACCTTACGAGTGCGATGCACGCAGCTATGCCGACTATTATGCCCAACAGGCCGGGGGTGGCTTTCCGGTCTTTAGCGGTGCACGCATGCAACGAGGACATGGACTGGGGAACATACTCGGCAGCATTGTGAAAACGTTCCTGCCCTTGGTGACGCGTGGGGTGAAAGCAATCGGCAAACAAGCGGTACGCAGTGGACTGCAAGTGGCCGGTGATGTCTTGGGGGGTACGGCACCCAAAGAAGCCTTGAAACGGCGGGCCAAAGAAGCGGGAGGCGTCTTGGTGGCCAAAGCACAACGCACCGTAGGGAATAAAAGAGCTGCCCCACCGAGACCACGCACCAGTCGACGACCGACCCAGCGACGACGCACATCGAAGAAGACAAAGGATATCTTTTCTTAAAACATGTCCTTGATCCACGCCGAGTCCTGCCCCTCCACCAACAGTGAATTTGATTTGTGGACCGTGCCGCCCACACAGACCAGTGTCGAACAAGGATTATGGGTGGAGCATCTCCCGCTCTCCAGCATCAACGAAACCGGGCCCATCGAGTTCACCATCAGTAATGCGGATACGGCCTATGTGGATTTAGCCCATACCTACTTGTATGTGAAAGCCAAGGTGGTCAATGGAGCTGGCACCAGAATCGCTGACCAAGCAACGGTGGGCCCGACGAATCTCTGGCTGCACTCGATGTTTCAGCAGGTGGATATTTTTCTCAGCGACAAACTCATCAGTGACTCCACCAACACGTACCCCTATCGAGCCTACATCGAGACACTGTTGTCGTATGGCCGAGAGGCTAAAAAATCTCAGCTGACAACCGCTTTATTCTACAAGGACACGCCCGAGCACATGGACACGGTGGACAATGGGGGGTATAACAAACGGAAGGCTTTCACTGCGAACAGTGCCTCGGTGGATATGATGGGTCGACTGCACGCAGACATGTTCATGCAAGACCGGTACCTGTTGAACAAGATCCCCATCAAAATCCGACTGATACGGGCGCCTCCGACCTTCGCCTTGATGGCCACTAACGTAGAGGGGCATGCAGCGGACTATAAGATTGTCATCCAAGACGCAGTCCTGTATGTCCGAAAAGTGAAACCGAATCCAGCCGTTCAATTGGGACACATGAAAGCCTTGGAAACAAAACCAGCCCAGTACCCTATCCGACGTGTACAAACCAAAGTGTTCTCTGTGCCTGCTGGAAATATGGGCGCCAACAAAGAAAACCTGTTCCTGGGGGAACTACCCAAGCGATTGATCCTGGCCTGTGTGGAAAATACCAGTTTCAGCGGAGCCTACCCAGAGAATCCGTTTGACTTTCAACATTTCGGCATCAATTTTGTGGCCCTGCATGTGGATGGACAACAGGTGCCAGCCACGGCCTTAACACCGAACTTTGGGCGGAGGAATTTCATTCGAGCCTATCAGAGCCTGTTTACAGCCACCGGTCAAATAAACCAGGACGAAGGGAATATGATCAGTCGGGAGGACTACGCGAACGGATACACGTTGTTCTGTTTCGATCTGACCCCCACCTTAGAGAACGACCATCAGCTGGCCCTGGCCAAGCAAGGCAACTTACGGTTGGAAATCCACTTTGCACGAGCCCTGGCGACCACCGTCAATGTGATCTGCTACGCCGAGTTTGACAACATCATTCAAGTGGACAAGGCGCGCAACGTCCTGTGTGACTTTTCCACCTAACATGGATACAGACCAGATAACCACCGTGCTGGAGAATGACCCAGAGACACGTATGGTCTTTCAAGGGGTGTTCGCCGAGATGTGTTCCCATTAGACCGTATGTATCCTGCTGCTTACGTTCTCAACACGGACCCGATGGATCGGCCCGGTGAACACTGGGTGGCCGTGTACTTGACAGAACAGCAGGGCGAATACTTTGACCCGTACGGCCTGCCACCCCTCCATCCCGATTTAACAGACTTCATGGATCAAGGCACAGAGACGTGGTGTTGGAACAGTCAAACGTTGCAAAGCCTGACCAGTGGCGTGTGCGGACAATATTGCTTGTTTTACCTGTACCATCGATGCCGGGGAAGACCCTTATCTACCATCGTACAGATGTTTGACGAGTACCCCAAGGCCGAGGACCGCGATGTACTCGTCTATGACTGGGCCGCCATCATTTCAATGTACAAGCCCCGTTCTGGGCTTAAGTTAACGACAAGCCCCTTGTTCTGGGCTTCAATGTGCAAGCCCCTTGTTCTGGGCTTCAATTAATTACAAGCCCCTTGTTCTGGGCTTCAGTTTTCACGTGGTTGTTCTCACGTTGTTGTTGTTCACTGAATAAAAAAATGAGATCTCACCAAAAAACCCTGTCTTGTGTGTTTTATTCATAATGCATCAATGCCCAATGTGGAGATTCAGTCAAACTGAAATCAGTGGTGTAGGATGGGGCCAAAATGTAACCCATCAATGTTAGAATGCAAGAGCACTATAGTAAAAATAGAGAGCCAATGAAATCAGCCTACAGACCAAGTACGTGTTTTTGGTCTAGGTTTGGAGCGGGCATTTCATTGAGGTACGTGTATACGGTGAGTGAAGAGACTCGTCCAACACGAAAAGATTATTACTATAAGTTCTATGAGCATAATGCATGAAACTGGTTTTGAACACCGTACTAGCCAATCAGTGGCCTAGAATGGAGCCAAAGGTAACCCATCCATGTCCAGAAAACATTACCCGGGTGTACAAGAACCCAGATGTAGGCGCGGACGTCAGCGAAAGCACAACGTGAGTACCCCAATTCGATTGGCTGATTGTTCGACCGCTGATTGGTTCTTTTTCTCGACCGCTGATTGGCTCTTTTTCTCGACCGCTGATTGGTCCAAATGGACCTGCCCATCCTTCCCAGGTTAATCTAGAATCCCCTTTTTTGTGCTCAAGCTCTGACTTGTCTCATTGGACATTGGACCGTCTGACCTGGAGGTGACCCTTTGACCTTTTGACCCGCGTCCGCGCACGCGCACGGCCGGGGATGACGCGCACTTCCGGAGAACTCGCGCGCGCTGCGGCCGGAGAACCCGCGTGATGACGCGCGCGCGCCGCTCGCGCTGGGGGGCCCCGGGGCGGGGAAAACACAAAAACCCAGCGGTTGAACATACGGACGTCTAAGGGGAAAAACATGGGAACTCTTCTATGTTTGGAGGTAGTTTTTTAGTGAAAACCCCGGAAGTGACGTCACAACCCCACCACCACCACCACCACCACCACGTGACCTGCGCAGTAGAATGGCTACCGCACACCCTAGTGTAACTCCCCCTCACCTAGGCTTCACATGGATACCTCACTCGATCCCATCGACCCACGAGGGGCCCACCACCACCCCAACACGTCTATTTCTATACTACGGCCAGACTGCGCATGCGCAGAATGCCCATAGTTCAACCCCACACCCAGCCCCATCAGATGCCCCTTCACGAATGAGCGGTACCTCACTCGACCCCATTGGACCATTCGTGGCTCCCCTAGCTCCCAAAACGGCTATTTCCATACCCTTGGGCCACCGCGCATGCGCAGAATGACGCTAGTTCAAACCCGCTAGTCCAGTCAGATGCCCCTTCACCTAGGCTTCACTTTGATACCTCACTCGACCC
This sequence comes from Hanleya hanleyi, assembly GCA_036873755.1. Classification (NCBI taxonomy): domain Eukaryota; kingdom Metazoa; phylum Mollusca; class Polyplacophora; order Lepidopleurida; family Hanleyidae; genus Hanleya; species Hanleya hanleyi. Next base: position 59,781 of record JAVTVY010016340.1, read on the forward strand.
CATCGGACCAGTAGTAACTCACCTAGCTCCCAACACGGCTATTTCCACTATCGCGCATGCGCAGAATGGTGACAACGCTCGAGCCACTAGTCCAGCCAGATGCCCCTTCACCTAGGCTTCACTTTGATACCTCACTCGACCCCATCGGACCAGTAGTAACTCCCCTAGCTCCCAACACGGCTATTTTCATACCCTTGGGCCACCGCGCATGCGCAGAATGACGCTAGTTCAACCCCACACCCAGTCCATCAGATGCCCCCTCACCTAAGTTTCACTTTGATACCTCACTCGACCCCATTGGACCAGTAGTAACTCCCCTAGATCCCGAAACGTCTATTTCCATACCCTTGGACCACCGCGCATGCGCAGAATGACGCTAGTTCAAACCCGCTAGTCCAGTCAGATGCCCCTTCACCTAGGCTTCACTTTGATACCTCACTCGACCCCATCGGACCAGTAGTAACTCACCTAGCTCCCAACACGGCTATTTCCACTATCGCGCATGCGCAGAATGACGCTAGTTCAAACCCGCTAGTCCAGTCAGATGCCCCTTCACCTAGGCTTCACTTTGATACCTCACTCGACCCCACTGGACCAGTAGTAACTCCCCTAGCTCCCAACACGGCTATTTCCATACCCTTGGGCCACCGCGCATGCGCAGAATGACACTAGTTCAACCCCACACCCAGCCCATCAGATGCCCCCTCACCTAAGCTTCACTTTGATACCTCACTCGACCCCACTGGACCAGTAGTAACTCCCCTAGCTCCCGAAACGTCTATTTCCATACCCTTGGACCACCACGCATGCGCAGAATGACGCTAGTTCAACCCCACACCCAGCCCATCAGATGCCCCCTCACCTAGGCTTCACATTGATACCTCACTCGACCCCACTGGACCAGTAGTAACTCCCCTAGCTCCAATACGGCTATTTCCATATCCTTGGGCCACACGAGTTGTCTCCCTTGCGTCAATGTGCGCAGATGGCGCTACGGTCGATGCCGTGCTGTGGAAAGGGCGTCCCCACACCATCCTGGAGCCGCCATTTTGTTTGTTGATTTTCTGCGGAGATACACGGGACAATAAACGCTCGACCCTAGTGTGGTACAGATGCTAGACTGATCCTATTAACATGGTACAACACCTATAGATTATGTTTATTACTATTATATGGCTTAGAGGTTTTTTTGAGGGTAATATTATTAACATGGTACAACACCTATAGATTATGTTTATTACAGGCCGCCATCTTAAACCCACCAACCATCCCACCACCCATCCCACAGCCGCCATCTTAAACCCACCACCCATCCCACCACCCATCCCACAGCCGCCATCTTAAACCCACCACCCATCCCACCACCCATCCCACAGCCGCCATCTTAAACCCACCACCCATCCCACCACCCATCCCACAGCCGCCATCTTAAACCCACCACTCATCCCACCACCCATCCCACAGCCGCCATCTTAAACCCACCACCCATCCCACCACCCATCCCACACGCATGCGCACACCGCCTCAATACCGCCCCAAAACAGGTCGCTGTGACGTCACAAAAGGTTCTGCGCATGCGCAGTGAAGCGCTGTTAACTCGAAATGCTCGGTGTATACTACTCACAT
>JAVTVY010016341.1:0-67219 GCA_036873755.1 Hanleya hanleyi
AGTCCTTCTTTGGTACCAGAAACACGTGACTGTAAAACCCTAGGCTGTCTTCGGTCCGTGGTAATTCCCTGACTGCTCCCTTGTCGATGAGCGTGGTGACCGAAGATAGCAGCGTCTGTAAGTGACCTGCAGGAACTGGCAGACGAGAGGAACGAGGCCAAGCGATGAGTTTGGGCAGTGATTGAAAATTGAACAGGAAGCCCTCCTTTAAAACTCTGACAATCCAGGCGTCGTCGGTGATAAGCCGCCAATTCTCGTAGAAGACCTGCAGACGCCCGCCGACAACTTGATGAGAAAAAGCGCGGAAAGCAGGGAGTTGAAAATCTTCGGTTTGAACAGGAACGGGGATGGAATAGTCATTTGTTGGAATGACCACCTCGTTTGGAAGATTTTCCACGAAAGGAACGGCGACCCCGGCCTCGTGGAGGTTTGTCAATGCCACGAAAATTACTCCGAAAAGTTCCCTCCTGGTGGGTGGTAGCGGTAGAAGACGTACGGCCTCTTCTCGGCTTACGCTCCCCGGCGAAACCCGGACGACGAGCTACAGATGCAATCAGGCGAGATGTCTGTTCATCACGAATCGAGGGCATAACAGATTCAATAGCACCGTTGAAGATGAACTTAGATGCCAATGGCTGATGAAGTAACTGATCTTTAACCAAATAAGGGACATCCGGTTTGACCACCTTAAGTAAGGACTCCCGTTGTGCTTGAACCAGTGAAACATAAGAATACGAACCAGCTTCAATGACTCGCCGGTTAGCGTGAACCAGCGTGTCCAGAAAACCACGCAAATAAGCCACGCGACCCGGGGATAAATAAGCCAACCCATCGTCTCGAATTGATGCAGGATCTAAAGCAATACGAGAAGCCGCTAACAGAAACCAATCTGCGGTAGAAGAAGCCCGTTGTATTTCTTGCAACATTTCCAAATTATTCTCAATAATTTTGGGAGCGACCGATAAAGGAGCCAACTTACCCACCTTAGAAATGTGACTTAAATCCCGATCTCGTTTGGGTGGTTTGTCAGGTAACACGTTATCATGAATGTCATAACGAATTTGAAAACGAGGTTTACGCAACTTGTTGTCTTCCTCTAATTGCCGATCAAACTTCACTAAATCATCCTTCCAAGCTGGTGACGGCGCACATGAAGGACGAGATGCAGACGCCGAAGGCGTAAAGGCCGAAGAAGCCGCCGATCGACCTACTATACGTGATGGGAGAACAACTGAAGCCCGCAGCATGTCCGGTAGTAACGATAAAAGCGCATCCATTTTATCTGCAAGATCCATCTTTGGCGCAAGTTCCGGCTTTTCTTTTGAAGAGGCGGAATCATCAGAATCGTTAGAAACATCAGAAGAACTCGACGAAACCGGTATAGGCGGACGCATGATATGACTTCGGCGAGAAGTAGGCAAATCGTGGACGACCGCATGATCAAGAAACGGCGTCCGCGATAGATGAACATGGCGATCTAGGTCAGAAGGCGATACCGAAAGCCGTGGCAAACGGCGTGGAGACGCAGGAGAATGTAGAATTGAAGTACGAGAACGGCGAGCCGAAGAACGGGGAAGCCGAAAAGAAGTACTAGAATCACCCGGTGGACGAGAGCTACGAACTGGAGAACGAGATCGACGTACCGGCGAATGAGAACGACGTACATGTGAATACACGAGATGTGGAGTAATGGAACGTCGCGGGAAACAACCAAGCGAACTGGGGAACGAGAACGTGAACGGCGTTGCCGAGTACGTGAGCGTCGAGTAGAAGCATGGTACCGATGATGTGAATCAGCATACTCAATAGTCGGAGACCCCAAGTCAGCAATCTGAACACTCAACGGTAGGTCCGAACGACCTACCATAGAACGAGAAACGGCTTTAGAACTGTGTTTTGATTTAACCCGTAAAGGAGAAACCGACACACAGCAACGTTTATTTCGCTTAGCGGTAACGGAGTGTGCTAAACCGATAGACAATGGAGAAGTGGAAATAATATGCGATCCCACTGCATTCTTTTGTCCGACGCGAACAATAGACGGCTCAGGCACAGTGGGTTTGGGTCAAGAGGTCTTTGTTGAACTAGACAAAGGAACCGGTTTGGCTATAACTCCAGACATAGCCACACCTGTACATGCTAAGCTGTCTAATATTTGCGATTTATCTAGAACTGTACCGCTGGGTGGAATATTTACAGAAGCGGGAGAGTTCTGAATACTAAGATCATGGGAAACATTTAATCCAATACCAACGATATCTTCGTTAGTTTTCATGTCATTTACCAAAGCAATTTCCAACAGACGTCTGTCGACTTCCGAAAGAGACGGGTCGTCAGACGCCCGCAAAAGGTAAGTCCGCCTAGCTTGGGCATAATTTTTCCAAGCTAGCGGATCCCATAATACACATTCGGCACAAGAACTATGCCGATAACACAACTCTTTGCAAGAAAAACAAACCGTGTGGGCGTCCAAACCGGACCAAAATTGCCCACACGAACTACATGCATTAGAAATCGGAAGCTCAGACATAACTAATGAAAGAGTCTCCGACAACAAATAAGAAATTCTGAACAAGAAATAACACAAGTCAAAACCGATAAGGATACTAGCGGGTCGTTACAACAACAACCCAGGTTGTATAAACACTTCCTTGATGTGTACAACAGAGAATAGAGGATGAGTATGGTTTGAGCAGAACCTATATAGTAATCCTGCTGGAATTAGATGGGAGAGCTCTCCTAGGGGCGGACAACTGTCCGCTAGGGGAGCTAACTTTTAGTTTTAACTTCCGTTTTCTACGTTGTATCATCTTCCTGACGGAGATTAATAGGCATTGAATTGAAACAGGTTTACGATTTGGGAAACAAATGGTTTGGCTTCTAGACTGGTCACAAGAATTGCTGACGAATTTTCCGTGACGTTGCCATGGAAACCGCAAAATTCATCACAAATTACCCAAATTCGATAGGCTTGTGGCTGACCACCCAACAATCCTGTATACCAAATTTGAAGTCTGTAGAAGCAACGGTTTGGCTTCTAGACCTGTCACAAGAATTGTTGACGCCTGACGACCGGACGTACTTGCCGACGACAAGACCCCACAGCCTAATAGGCTGAGGGGTAAAAACTAGACCCAAACTGTTTTTGCCAACCGTATAACGGTTGCCAACTGTTGTTGCACACCATAAGCGCAGCAAAGGCCATCTAAAAAATTGGTTATAGTTTCACTAATCCGTATCCAGACATGCCGCCCATATATCACAATAATGTGTGGATCGAGAAGCAACTGAGAATCACGTTTTCAATGAAGAAGCAGCAAAAAAGTTTGTTTTCAAATTAAAGATATTCTTGAATACAGGCCTAAAATAATTAGATGCCACTGTCCCTGTCACATCAAGAATCTGCTAAACCTCCTGAAACTTTACTGGCCTACTTGCTGAGGAATTAAAGTACCAGAGCCTGCAGTAACAAGTTTTGTGAATTAATTCACCCAGTGATAACCATTCTCTGGTGTGCATCTCGAATGGACTGCAATACAGGTCTTCCTGGAATCAGGGAACCCTCAAGAGGCAACATTACAACCTACGGTTCCCGATGGGCATATCTCCAAATGGTCTGAATCTCGAATGGACCGCTACACAGGGCTTCTTGGAATCGGGGAACCCTCAAGAGTCACAATGCAACATACAACCAAGGGTTCCCGATGGGCATAGATAGCAGTGCACAAGGTGAGCATCAACAAACTTTAAAAAATAATTAAAAATCATAAAATCATCATAGCCATCTGAAAACCTAATCATTTCATCAGTTACCATACAGGAAGCTCTCACCAAAGTTTGGTCAGGCCCGACTTAATAGATCTGCAGATATTCAGCGGACAAGAACACATGTTGACGGACGGACCTACATATGGCAACGACAAGACCCCGCAGCCCTATGGGCTGAGGGGTAAAAATCAGTAGAAGGTCATTGATTGGTTAAATGATACTATGTAAACCACATATTACTACATTGTAATATGCAGGCTTGTCAGATTCCCTCAAAAATAATTCTGCAATAAAAATGTTAAGGTCTTGTCTCGATTGTCCAAAACTGCATCAAACCGAACTAAGGGAGATAAATTCTGGATGGTCATGATATCAGACTTTGCTAAAAAAAATCCTCTAATGATTAATCACTAGAAGAAGATTCCACCATAAACTCAGGGGGTGATCAATTTTATTAGAACAGGACAAACTAGTTCAAAATCATGCAAATAATCCATTATTTCTTTGTTATTTTAATGATTTTTAGCGAGTGATTTGGAGAGAAATTTATTAGATCAACAGATTTGATTTTGTTCACAAAATTGGGGGTGATAGAATTCAAGGGTGATTGTAATAGAGAATTTATTGCATTTCTCATGTCTATAAAAAGATATCGTGGAATAAAGACACTCACCTAAGATGACCCCCAAACACATTAATAATTCGGTATATACTCGTCTTCAAGGAGCTCCGCAGAGAATGCCTCAACCCCATATCACTGGATCCAGCCTGGTCATGTGATCTTCTGCTCACATTAGGGGCAAGTTTGAAATGTTTTTCCACATTCTGAAACAGGCAAAGAAAATGTTTAACTTCACTGTTATCAACTGGGCATAGACATCATGTTAGACAGTTCTCATCACCCCCCTCCCCTCCCCCCCCCCACACGATCTGATTAATGTTCACTGATGCTTGCATTCCTATTTGTCAGGGAATCAGCCATTTTATCTCATTACAAATGATATACGAGTACAAGATGATAGATATCATCTGCGCGAACCTAGTCAAATCAAATCTCAACAGAGATTTGCCTGGGCCGGTTTGTCCAAATATTTTAGTACAGTGGGTGGTAGCTGCCTGTTCCTAAAGCTGCTTTACATCTGGATGCCGACAGCTGATGTAGATAGCCCAGTCAGTTTGACATCGGATACAGATTGAAGTCCATTTCTTGCACACCAGTTTTGAATCATTAGCTTTGTAGGCTCAAAACGCAGGTGCTTCCGACTGGTTGAAGTATCATACTCGCAAGACGCAACAAAAGCCGACATGACACAACATCTGAACCACCGAACAGGGTTGTCTCCCCTGCTACAATTCAATTATTCATGTACATGTAGCTCCGAACCGATGTTTTCAATGTTTCATCGGGAAATCCAATATGGCCACCTGGTGGCCATATTGGATATTCAAATTGGACTAAAGTTCACATGTTGTACAACTAGACCCAAAGGGGAACTGGTGTACCAAATTTGAGAAAGATCCAAGAAGTAATTAACGAAAAATAATGATGACAAGATTTCACTGGAAAATTCAAGATGGCCACCATGGCAGCCATATTTAAAATCGTATCGACACTGCATGAACAAATTCTGGTGTACTCATTGGAGGGAACATGCATGCCTAGTTTCAGCTTAATCATCCAAGCGGTTTCAGAGAAGAAGATGTTTACGCACGACGGACAATCAGGCCACGACATCGGCCCAGATGAGATAAAAAGGGGAGAAAGGTTGTCAAGTTTAAATATATGTTTTTAACCTTTCTTTGTAATCTTTGTTGACAATCAATATGAGTAGTGCAAAAGAATAGAAATGTTTTCATAGGCGTTCGCCCTAAAATATAAACTTTCCAACACTATATATGATTTAGCATGCCTATGGGAACATTTCTTAATTTGACTTTGATAAACTTTGGTCATGGTCGGAACAACTTGAATAGGCTTCTAGTAAAATCACCAGTTGCATATATATACTGCATCTGTCACTGTAGTGTGAATTTGGAGACCCTAGCCATCCCTCGAGATATTGCAAGAACTAGAATTTGACCTTGATAAAATGGGTCAAGGTCAGTCAAATTGAAATGGGCTTAGAGAGCCTAGCTGTGATCCTTCAAAAGATATCACCAATACTACAATATGACCTTGATAAAATAGGTCAAGGTCAGTCATCTTCAATAAGCTTGACTCATCGCCAGTTTAATATGCTATACAAATCTGGAGCCTGACAAGAATCCTTCAAGAAATAGTGTATTAAAAAGCAAGATGGACAGACAGACAGACCACACAGACAATACCTATCAAATGGCCAAAATTGGCTGAAGGGTAAAAATCAATAGGCTTCTTCTTTGCCATCACAGTGACCTTGACCTTTGACCTCAAAATGAATAGAGTTCCGCTTTACCCCATTGGCAAGGTAACCCAAGTCTGATACCAATCCATGAAGTGGAACTGGAGATTATTTATCGATCAGTTAGCATAAGTTGTCAAATTGACAGAACTCATAACTGCATTTTAGGAAATAGTCTCACGATGCTCATATAAAAAATCTGGAAATATATCTAGCTAAATTTAACAGGACAGGTACTAATGGATAGATATAAGAATAATGATTAGCATCACCTCCTGAAGGTTGAGTAATGAGGCCATTATGTCTGGCAGTGACCTCTGGACAATTCCATATGGATCCTCTGTGTATGATGCTGCGACAATCGCTGACAGGGCTGAAAACCAAGCAACATATATTTCATCGATTTAAACATTTAAGTCAGGACAGATGGGGATTGACATGAAGACTAAAGAAAACCCGAGCGGTTTTGAAAATCGTGATGTGAAGAAATCCCAAGCAAGATCCTGTGGCAATGTACCCATTATCAAATTTGTACTGACATGACTGAAAGGAAAATTTGGCTTGGCCCCCAGGGGGCACACCTTAGGGTGAGTCGGCATGAAAATTTCAATTGAGATCTTGAGACCACCTATATGCCGATTGACATGAAAAACAATTCCAAGCAAGATCTTGAGGTAAGGTACCCACATACCAAATTTGTAAAGAACTATTTCTCTAATACACTCCTACTGTTTTTCACACCCAGGAACCTCACACCCGGTGCCCCGGCCATTCGCCTCTTACGACAAACTGTCTGAGGAATGGATATGACCAGAGGTGTGCACAACAACGCTCCAGGTCAACCACAGTAGCTCCACGGGGCATTTTAAATTGGTCCCCAGGTGGCGCCACTTATAGGCGGATTAACTTGGAGAACAATTTCAGGCGAGATTTCGAGGCGGAGTTCAAACATACTACCAAATTTAGGAAGAATCCGTTCAGGTTTCCAGAAGTTATAGACCAAGAACAAATTTGGACAGATGCCCTTCCAGCATCGGGGGACAATAAGCTTCCAAGAGCCCTGGCCATAATATTTTGGATTGAATTGCTATATATAAACTCATCAGAAGGATTTCTATATTTTCTGAAAGCTGTTTATCCAGGATATCAGAATTTTGTGATAATTTTTCATAGGCTGATAACATGTGAATTCTTTTAACTTAAAAGCAGTGGTTTTATGAAAATCTGATCTCCAAAGGACCTGGCGCAGTTTAATGAGATTGTGACATCCAGGAGCTGCAGTTTGAAGTACCAAAATAAAATATCACATACAAAAGAAATTGTTCTGTTAACGTAAAATATATTATCTTGTCTTGCGCTGAGCATTTTATAGGTCCTGGGTCTTACGTTTTTTCAATAACAGCATATTGAAGTGATGGATTTGTGCAGAATCATCTATTTTGAGGTGAAAACAGCAAACTTTTCTCTCCGTTATCATATGAAGCCATTCGAGAACCAAGATAAACTTAACCCCGAAATACTGACCGTGTCAATAGTTTCTTGTTCCCCCGAACCCAGTTTTGGTTCTGAACTGGCTTCACATGTTTACAGAGAGAAAAGTGTGATGTTTTCACCATAAAATAGACGATTTTGCACAAATCCACTACCTCAAGATGCTGTTATTAAGCATGTGGGCGAGACTCACAAAACCCCTCGGCTTCCCGCCAAGCAACTGAGAAATATGCTGAGAATGTTAAACATATTATGGGTATATTTACTAATCATCCAGAATTGTCTTTTATCAGAGAATATCATTAATTCGGCAGATTCACACTGTCTCTTGACTGACGGGGTGACAATATCAGACATACTGAGTGATGAATAGCAATACACAAAGATAGTGCCACAGCACTGTAGCTCATCTGTCTGTAACTGGAGAAAGTAGCTGTGAGAAATTTTCAATAAAGAACTGCCATAGATGAGTTTCAAACTTGTGTTGTCCCCCCTGAACACTAAATGATCCATGCAGTTATTTCCTGAGATTTCATGATAAAGTTTCATGGGAAATTCAAGATGCGGCCATATTGGATTTTCTAAATGGACCAAAAAAGGTATCTTGCACAACTGGACCACAAGGGGAACCTGTGTATCAACATCCATGCAGTAATATCCTGAGAATTCACGATTACAAAATTTCATGGGGATATTTAAGATTTTCGAATCGGACAAGAAAAGCTATCTTGCACAACTAGACCCCAAGGGGAACCTCTGTACCAAATTTGAGAAGGATCCATGCAGTAGTTCCTGAGAAATCGCGATAACGAAGTTTCATAGGGAAATCCAAGATGGCCGCCTGTTGGCCATATTGGATGTTCGAATCAGAGCAGAAAAGGTATCTTGCACAACTAGACCTCAAGGGGAACCTGTGTACCAAATTTGAGGAAGATCCACACAGTATTTCCTGAGAAATCGCAATAACAAGGTTTCATGGGGAAATCCAAGATGGCCGCCTGGTGGCCATATTGGATTTGTGAATCAGACCACAAAAGGTATCTTGCACAACTAGACCCCAAGAGGAACCTGTGTACCAAATTTGAGAAAGATCCATGCAGTAGTTACCGAAAAATAATGATGACAAGATGTCACTACCAAATTCAAGATGGCCGCCATGGCAGCCATATTTAAAATCGTATCAACACGGCATGAACAAATTCTGGTGTACTCATTGGGGGGAACATGCATGCCAAGTTTCAGCCCAGGTGAGCTAAAAATAAAAAATAACCCTAGGTTACGTCTTCAACTAATCGTATACGGAAACTCCTTACAAACACGTCTGATTAGTATGACATGGAGAGAAAAAAAGAGAATGAGCTTGAGTGTGCTTGGGCGGAGAAGCGACACCTGGGACACCAAGGAAAAATAGCTTTTATCTGCAAATGGAATCACCAAAGGAGGAATATGGCATCAGTGATAACAGGTGTATATTTGAGCCACAAATATAACAGTTACATTGAAGCATATATCACAAAATCATTACATCATTATCAACGAATAATTGTATGCGTCTAGAATACGAGCAGATAAAAAGGTTTTCAAAATTTGGTAGCTGTACGGAACACAGGTCTTCAAATGTAATTAGTTACATTCAAGCATATCCAAGATCATTACACACATAAAATAAGGGATGAGGCGATGAACTTTTAGTGTGCCTCTATAATACAGCTAGATAAATAAGTTTCCAAAATTGAGTAGCTCCACAAAACATGGATCTGCAAATATAACTTGTACATTCAACTAAAGGTTTTTAGAGCCTAACTCTTCCTAGTTTTTCAACGCTTGATGTACAAAGGTTTCTGAGGTCTACATAGCTCAGGACGATTCTAATAACCCCCTCATTCTCCGTAGGAGGGGGTTAATGATATACTTTACGCTGAAAAATTTCTTTCATAGGTGATATTTTATTTTGGCACTTCAAACCGCAACTCATGGAGACCACAATCTCATTAATTTATGCCAGGTCCTTGCAAAATTCTTATTTCCTGCATTAACAGCTTTCAGAAAATATTTAATTCTATTCTAAAGACAAGAAACAATTAATGGCCTGGAATACTGGGATGTTGCACAGCGACCGCATGGACGTCACTAACCTTCAATTGCCCAAATTTGAACTTGAGCCGACGAAAATAATCTACGGCCGGAAGACTCGGGCATGTCTGCAAAAAAGTATTTGAAAATCGTCTTCTTTTTTAAATTCTCCATCAACTGCAAAAAAAAAAAAATTTAATGAGCGTTCAGAGAACTTGTATATATGTCTCCGCCTGCAGAATCAGCGAATGGAAGCCTAACTGAATTATGACAGATTTTCAGGTTTTGGTTCAGTTCAATAGAGAAAATAAGGAGACAGCATCATAATCTGTTCTCGGAAATTTGATGGGCGAAAATCGGTGAAGACAAACACATGGCATTTAAACACGACAACAATGTTTCAGTAGCATCCAGTGGAAACTGTGGGACTATAATTGATTACTCAAGAACATATTCTCAAGATCAATTTTGAAAATAAGGAAAGATTTTGTAATACTTGTGTCACAAAGTCCGTCTCGAATAACACTTCTGTTGCGCAACATCCATTCACAGTCGGGAATCCTTCTAGCTAGTATGCTAAAAACACACTGCAGAGGTGTCTCATTCTATTAACATCATTACATCACCATCCACTAACCTGTGATGGGGGATTCAGGAATATTTGTCTATTTCAAGCAAACCAAAAGCATCTGACCCGTCAGTCTGGTTGGAAAATTTCAGTAGAGATCATCCGAGCATGGTCGGACAAACTACCGTACAGTTCATATTTCTCGCAAACGATACATCTTCATCAATTTCCCACTCGTTTTTTTTCTAGCGAGATGGTGGATTGATTTTTAAAGACTTTTATGTTTCTGTATTTTAAAGACATTAAGGACCTTGTTTATTTTTTTTGAAAGGGGAGGATTTGGTTTAATGTCACACTCAAGGTTGTTCAATCAGTTTCGATAGCGAAGGAAGCCAGAGTACCCGGAGAGAACCACTGCTCGTCAGCAAGTAACTGACAAACTTTCACACATGCACCAATTGAGCTCGAACCTGTGCCGGTTCAGTGGTGTGAGGCTAGCGATCACCAGCGAAACGCCTTACACCACTCGACCGAGACTTTTTATACCCATTATTGTGCGAGGACAAATTATGCTATACTCACCCTACTAATGGGATCTGAAAGGATAGCTGCCTCATCAGGTTTGCATGGTACTGAACCTGTCAATCAAATAATTGGATCGCAATGATATTTCCCTCCTTGAAGTTGAAGTAAAATATAATAGGGCAGTCCGCGAGATGGACCTCTCTAACCACAAAAGGTGCAAAACGCGGTCATTGCCCTGTGACGTTTCGCTGAAGTTGGGCAACGAACCATTTCGTAACCTTGGCAATGCGGCACTTCTGTTTGCAAATGCCTATTCAACTCCGAGACAGTAACATCTTCAAAACTGATTGGATTTTCTGTATTTTAAAAGCCACAAAGATACTTATCTTCCAATTTTTGTTGTATAGCCAATGTTAAACCATTGAGCGATGCCGAACCTGGGACGGATTCCACATGGGTAATGATGTCATTTTGCACCTTTCAGGTCCAAAGAGTTCCATCTCGAGACTGCTAGTCCAATTAGTTTTTCTTTCAAATCTTAAACTTACTATTATGAGTATTTCCTATATGAACACAGAAGAATGAATCTGATTGTACATTATTGCCTATGACTTCAGCTGATCAGCTAATGGTTCGTATATTTCACTTTGCCCTATCTTTTCACCTAGGAGTATATTTTGAACTGGTGATAGCTGACATATTCTCATATAATATACTCGCCAAATTGTACATTATTCTTATCATAATGACACTTCCTTCGATTAGTGGGAAAATATAGTACATATGTATAAAAGTAGGTCAGTTATCTCTGGTTCAAAATAATCTCCCAGGTTAAAAGATGGGGCAAAGTGAAAATATATGAACCAGAAGCTGATCAGCAGCAGTCCTGGGTCACAGCACAGTGAGGCTCTTCTTTGTTATCACAATAATGTGTCCAGGATTTGACAGTTTTGTAAAGGTGTCATTTTCATTGAGAGGGAGTCAATAGCCAGCCATTATATGGAGAAGGAATTTTACCTGAAGTTGCAGCAGCCCCTCTGAATATAAGATTACTCTCTCCAGAAGAACCTATTAATGATAAGATATAAGATTACACCACTGAATTTCCATTGTTCCTCAGCTCGCTTAAGTGGGAAAGAAACCAGGTAGGTGAGAAAGTGAATTTAAAGTCAACTGTATGTGTGATATACAATATTACATTGGTCAATCAAATACCAAAACATTTAAGCAATCTTACCCTATCAGTAGTTTAAGCCTGAAAATATTCAACCACTGAACATTTTCATGACCTCCCCCCTCAAATCTGGCCAAGTTATGAACTACAAATAGCATTAACTCTAAGAGTGAGTGAGTGGATGAATAGAATTAGAAAATTATACGATACTTACTTGTAAGTTGAGATTTGATTGGAATTCTACCGAGTTTTGAAGTTCAAGAAGGGATCACATGAGATTGCACGAGATCTCACCAGTAGGCATATTTTGAAGCTTAAGAGTGACAACATTGTCACAAATCCAAGGGAGGGAACTCCCAAGAGTACAGCTGCAGAACAGCAAAACGGGAAGGGGTGTGATCCCAAAGCTCGTGAACTTCAAAGCTCGGTAGAATTCCAATCAAACTTCAACTAACAAGTAAGTATCGTTTAATTTTCTAATTCTACCTCGCTTTGGTTCACATCAAGATCACATGAGATATTCAAAGAGACAATATTGTTACGAAAATAAAAGAAAGCAACAGAAGGATGTACCACATCAGAGAAACCATCTTTATTGTAAATATAACAAGACTACCATAAGCAGTAAGCATCAATGACAAGCACTGTCCCATGTGTACCACAATAATATGAATTCAGCATGCACAAAATGTTCTCAAACTGAAAGTTAGCTTTTTTTGTTAATGTTATATACACCGTCAGCGGGTTTTTTTCGTCTCGTCCGACCCATCCACGTATTTTGTTTTTCAATATCCAATTTGTTACAATTTATAAACATAAGAGAGTATACATATAATTTTAATAGCTGTACTGTCTGGTCGCGTGTGTCAGTCCTTTTTATTTTGATTGTTATCTAATTATTGTTGCATTTTTGTTACATGTCTGAATGATGATTATGAATATTTATATATAAGCGGATAATAAATTCAACGATTTATAAAAAAGAAAAATATGAATTCCAGAGATACATGTAACTACTTCTTATCTTTATAACCTCTTAACAGACTCTGGCCAAATAGCCATGGCTCATAAGTGGGTTTATTATAATACTTGGCAAAGGCAGATTCTCGACGCCAAAGTGCAGTTCTCAAAATAGCAGCGACAGCAATAGAATTCTTCAATGCAGTACTGGACACTGCAGAACGTACATGCTATGAGGTGTAGAGATGGACATATCAATGCCAGCTAACCTTAGAACAGTTTTAAGCCACCTAGATATATTATCTCCAGTAACAGGCTTTATGTGGCTTAACAAAAGACAAAAGAAATGTATTTTCATTACCTCGGACGGTCTTGTCCTATTCATGTATGTTACTACACATTAACGCCTATTTGCCGGGAAAGCAGATAACTCGAGCTCTGCTTGATGTCGAGTTTGAACAGACCGTTTTAACAGATCTCCAAAACGAAATTTACACAACGACTTAGTCAAAGACATATTCCTAATGTCCAATAACTGAGTGAGTGAATATGATTTAACGTCGCTTTCAACTATATTTCAGTCATATCACAACGTTGGGTCCTATTCTTTTTCACACCTGGCAACCACACGGGTGGGGTCCTCTTCCTTTTCACAACCAGGAACCCATGGGTGCCTCAGTTAGTCGCCTCTTACGACAAGCTGTCTGAGGAGCTGAGACCTATTCATACTATGACCTACAGTGTGCACGACGACATCCCAGGTCAATCCCCGGAAGCCCTACAGGGCTGTAACGACTGCGCTCTGTGTCCGCTAAGAAGGGAAATCAACATAACAACTTTCAATGTCAATTGTTTCAAAGATAAACACTTTGCTGGTGATTTACGAACAAGATAATCCAGCACAACTGAAGTGTCCCATGTAACATCATACTTGTGTAAAGCTGATTTTAAGTTGGAACATACCTTTCAGCAATCTAATAACCAATGGATGTTGCCCTACAGGCTGATTGTCAATAATAATAATGGTTGATAATGCTGATCTAGCTGTACTGACTGCACTGTAACTTAAACCTTGATCAAATAACATGGTCAAGTAGTCGATCACAGTTCCCACATTTGGATGGTGGGAATCGACAAAAGTTCGTCCAGCGCTGGAAATAACTGGCATATTGTTGTCTTGTTGATGGTCTTCAGGGCGCCTGAATAATTTGGATAGCTCGTTGCGAAATTCTCTTGTTTTGTAGCCATCTCCGGACAAAAGACAGGCCATAAGCCTCAGTTTCCATAGCGGATACACTCTTTTGGGATCCGATGCATGAATTAGTGTATCCTTGTCTCGTGGAAGTAAAAGTAGTCAGCTGAACAACATTCTCAGCATTATTGGGAACCAAACCTGCGTCGGCCATACCGGAAGTATGAGGATGGCATCCGCCCCCCCTCGGTCTGTACATAGTTTGTGTAAAACTCTGCCGATTACACTGAAAGGACAAAATATATAATTTAAATTACTGTCCCACTACTGAGTGAAAGCATCACATGCGGATGCTTCTGGATCTGGAAACATACTGCTGAAGTTGGCAATTCAGTCTAGATGCAAAAAAAACAACAGAGGGTTTACCCAGAATATCACAGATTTTTAAAAAAAAATTTGGGTTTAGCTTCCACTCTTTGGAGCTGTAATAATCCATTCTAACCTGCTGATCTGCTTCAATGTTCATGGCAGAAGGGAGATAACTCACACTAAGCCAGATATCCCTATCTTTACACCAGAGCCAAATCTGTTTTGTCATTTTGAAACAAAAACTCTTTTGCCTCCTTGCTTATTGATATAAGCAACTGCACTTGTATAGTCTGTGTCCAAATGAACATACACAACCTTCATATCAGTGCAAAACGTCTCGAGCGCTAAAAAATCCGCCAGCAGTTCTAAATAGTTTATGTGACGTGATGCCTCAAATGTGGACCAATTACCACCAGTAGATTTATTCTAGTGTAGACAGATGCATCATACAATCAAAAGGACCTTTAGCCAATTTTAATGCTGAAGATTTTCCAATGTCTTATTGTCTGAAAAATAGCTGTCCATACTCCACAGCTGGACAACTGGCAACCATCAACCCTTACAACCTCTGCCACATGTCGAATAGTAACAGAATCAGCACATTTCAAATGTGCTATACAAGCGATCTGAATTTTACAACATTTCTCTGTTGTTCAAGACAAACTCATGTCAACAGAGTTAATGACAAAAACAAAGTAAGGAATTATCTGACCAGGTTTCAAGACTGACTTCACCAGATGAACCACAAAACCTAAGCTTTCCAGTAGTTTAACAGTATCATTGGTACTATTTTGACAGTCATCATAAGTATAGGCAATAACCAATGCATCATCAATGTAAATAATGACTACGATTCCTTTAGCACGAAGTATGGCACATGGAAGTTTCATTATTTTTGTGAAAACCTGAGGCGCTGAGGCCAGCCCACTCGGTAAAGCCACATATTTATAGTATGAATTCTGCCATTTGAATTTCAAATATTTTGTATCTCCAGACGCAATAGGAACAGAATAATAAGCATCCTGTAAGTCGATGGAAGTGAAAAAACAATTTCTTTTCACCAAGTTCGGTGCAGAATTAATTGTATCCATTTTAAAATGACTGTACTCAACTGATTGAATTTTCCTCTTTCTTCTTTTGTCGAAAAATACTAGATAAATATTCTCCCGACTCATGTGAAGATAGCTCAATTACACTTTTTTGTCTCATTTGGAAGAAGTTCAGTTTCTGTGCCAGAAAATTTAGCATTGTTTTAAAATTAAAATGGTTCACTGCAAAGCTTAATCTGGTAACCTGATACTGCATTCAATAACCATTTATCTGAGAAAAAAAAATTCTCCATTGATCAAGATGGTTAGCAAGTCTACCTGCTTTAAATGGCAAAAGACTCTTTTAAATGTACAGATTTATCCTAAATTAACTGATTAGACAAGTCGACAATGACCTTACCTGATTTGACTGTCAGTCACGGTAGGTATAGATGTATCTAGGCTTTCTCGACCCCATCCTTCTTCGTGAAGTTGAAGCCGGAGTTCTGTTTGTTGAACCCGTGGTACCGACTTGATTTGTTGTACCAGTTTTGTCTTCCTAAAAAAGACCTGTTCCTACCGAATATATTGCCTCAGCCACGAGAGTCCCCGTTATAAGACTGAACATATCAGCCTACACGAATAGAGTCTTTTATATCACACAGTCTCTTCAAAAGATCGTCACCAAAAAGCGTTTTCGTGAGAGGCGTTTCTCTGGTACACAATGACTTGTTCTGAAAATGCTTCATCAGATCACGCCTCCTTGATTTCGCTCAATATTACATTGTGCTAAAATAGCTAGAACGTCCGAGGCTCGCCGGATATTGTCCTTTCTGTCGCTATCCGAACTTCCCGCAGCTTTCTGCTAAGCCAAACTATCTGCCAATGGCAAAATGGCCGACATAGCCTTGATAATGTCCAACTGCATGCTCTGCATGAGATGCCGATCAACTAGACTCCAGATTTCTGGGTTAACTCTATCGGGGACTAAACCCTCACAGTTCTCAGGCCTGTCGTATTTTTGAAGCAGCTGATTAAATTTAGCTGTAGTCATTTTTCTCCCGAGAATTCTCTGCAATAAACCTGGTGCTGCGGTTTTATCAGCGTACAATAATCCTGGGCAATGTTGTCCAGAAAAAATATTAATATCTGGGTCATTCATGGTGTCCACATCAGACTCTCGCATTTGTTCCTTTGAATGTTCTGGGCTGCTTTGCAATAACGCATCCAAATCTGGATCATTTTCTGTGGATTTTCTCCATTTAGCTTGAGACATTTCTATTTCTTCGTCCGACTGCCCAGACGATGACGAGAACACAGCATGCACCGACCGTTTTTTCCCCATTTATTTGCAGCCGCCATCATAAAATCAGTTAACTTCCGAAAATTTCCAGACATGTCCGTCAAAGCAGACAACATTTGCCCTTGCAACTTTTTTATTTCCTCAATCCCAGTGTCTGGGTTTTGCCTATGGGACTTAGATTTTTTTTCCCCCTGAGGAAGCCTCACTTTTAGAGGACTTAGTTGTTCCTAGGTCAGCCGTGTCAGATTCATTTTTCGCATCTGCCGGTGTCCGGCTGCGAGTGCGCGGAGCACGTGTCATGCTATCATTCCGCAATCATTGTTATCACTTTGTGATAAGCCCTCCATACCAAACAACTCTGAATCATCATCATCCAAAGCCAGCGTGGCTCCAGAAGCTTTTTCAGGCAAATCTGAATTCACCATAGCCGCTCCAAACTGAACCACGTCTTTCGCCTACAAAGTTAAGTTTGAGCATGTCTGCTGGTGAAATCTCATGCAATCTCATGTGATCCTGATGTGAACCAAAGCGAGGTAGAATTTATGTCACTTTCAACAATATTTCAGCTATATCTTGACGAACCAACTAAGCATCATCCAGCCAGCTTGCGTTCCTACTACTTCAAAGAAGAAATCTTTGAAGCAGCATGGAACCAGACACCCTCCATCCACCCTACAAAACACTGAGGACGTACAGCGCACAAGACACAGACAGGATGCTTACATGGTGTAATAAAGACAACTGATATTACAGCGCTAGACATCACATTATCAAGTTCTCAGCAAAATGCATTGAAGCAACAGGAACTCTGAGAAGTTGTGGTGCCCATTTGACCACAAAATGTTTCTGGAAGGAAACGTCAAAAAAAGTTGACCGGAGGGAATAAAACATGATCTTCTAATGAAAACATGGCCAAGTTTCCCTCAGAAGATTGGATTTGGCCATAAATGTTACATCAACAGTCCATTAGCAGACTGCCTTACAGTGATATGGAATGTCAACTTGCACAGTCAACGCAGGAAAGATTGCTTAATTGTATGCCCCCCCCCCCCTTCTGCTTTAGTCCGACATTGCCCCGCCATTGTTCTGTTCTGTATTGGTCGGTAGAGGGGCCTAATTTGGATAATTATAAAAATTTGGATAATTCTGTTTCAGTCACTTTTTTCACCATGCCTCGCATACTACTTATTCCAAGTTTCAAGTCGATCGAGTGATAATACCATGTTTTAATGCAAGATGCAAATTTCATGCTTGTCCATACAATATGAACCGAGATCCAGCCTGGACAAATATATATATCCCATTCCTTAAAATTTGAAGAACAAAGGGCCATAACTCTTGAAAAAATAAGTGAAACACGGAGAAGCTTCATGCTGCACATCTATGGGGCATTGGTCACATATCATGCAAATTTCCTACTTGTCCATACAATACTAATCGAGATCCAGACCGGACAAGTCCCAATTCACAAAGATTTCAAGAACAAAGGGCCATAACTCTTGAAAATATATACACGAACGGTGGAGAAACATCACGCTGCACAACTACAGGGCACTGGCCACATATCATGCAAATTTCAAAATTGTCCATACAATATTAACCAAGGTCCAGCCAGGACAAGTCCCAATTCACGGAGATTTCAGGAACTAAGGGCCGTAACTCTTGAAAATAAAAGTGAAACAGAGAAACGTCATGCTGCACAACTATGGGGCATTGGCCACATATCATGCAAATTTCAAAATTGTCCATACAATATTAACCAAGGTCCAGCCCGGACAAGTCTCAATTCACAGAAATTTCAGGAACTAAGGGCCATAAACTCTTGAAAATATAAGCGAATCACGGAGAAACTTCACGCTGCACAACTACAAGGTACTGACCACAAACCATGCAAATATCATAATTGTCCATACAATATTAACCAAGATCCAGCCTGGACAAGTCCCAATTCATGGAGATTTAAGGAACGAAGTGCCATAACTCTTGAAAATATACCCGAAACTCGGAAAAAACTCTACGCTGCACAACTACGAGGCACTGGCCACATTTCATGCAAGTTTCAATCCTGTGGATCAAATATTGACTGAGATATTGCGCGGACAAGAAATTCGGACGGACAGATACAGACAAAGCAATCGCTATATATGCTCCCCCCCGCCTTCTAATTAGAGGAGGGGGGGGGCATAAAAATGAGTGCAGCTCTTCAAAAAACATGTGTGGCCTCAAGTAATACCTCCTTAATTTACCTTGATGTCTTGGTTTTTCCAGGAAAAATATACATAATATACATATTTGCATGATATTCTGGGGATGCAATGTGATAAAAGCTGATACCTATGTATCTAGGTTATAGTGTACTGATGAATGCACTGAATTCAGAGGGCGTGATGAAATCCAGTTATCGGTGCTATCGTTATCCCCCGGCAATTATTAACCTGTTGATGGCGCATGCTTCTCGGCTGATGACTGTCGTAGTGGCGCAGTCGAGAACACTCTCCAGTTATATTCCTCTACACTTTTGTTCAGCGCATCTATCTCGGCGATACATACATTCAGCACTTTCGTCCAGTTGTGAGGATGACCACCTGATAAAAAAAAAATAAAAAAAATAAAAATCAATAGGAAACTATCTTGCAGTTTCAAACATTAATTTTTTTATATTCAGACCTTCAAGTGGCACACAGTGAGAATATAGGAATTTCTTTATTAAAATATAGCAAATAAAGGAGTGTAAGACAGGTCACTACTACATTGTATTTCCCAAACTTGGTAGTTTTCTGGTGTTTACTAAAATTATTTCCACTGAGTGAGGTCATAGTGGTGGTGAATGAGGAGACCCCTTCTGTTGCTTGGTTCAAGAATGAGATTTAAATTTAACTGTTTCAAGGATTGACTAATTTAGAACAGTCATGTCTAGTCAATAATGTTTGGTGAACACTGCAATTTCAGTCTTGAAATGAGTTGCAATTGGTTGAATGGTGAATTTGATAACATGAAAATTACACATTTCAATAGGGAGACGCGCGGCCTGACCGAAGCCATTCATAATTCATTCAATTTTAACTGGACAACCTAACATTGATATAAGAAATTCCCTGATCAGTCATGTGAAAAATGGAGGTTGAAAAATTGATCGGTGGGAATAGTTCTTAAAAAATTAGTATTTATTTTGTAAAAATTAGAACTCAATGTCTTTAGAGAGTAGGTTTAGATCTATATGTATGTGACGAACATGTATCACGGTTGACACAAAGTACAATTTACTCTAATTCTGGAAACACTGCTGTAGTATATTTTTTAGATGTCCGAACGTACTTGATAACGCCAATACCCCTCGGTCAGACTTGACCGAAGGGTAAAAAGGGGAAGAATCCATACTACCAGGAGGTGTAAACCATACAACTAACCTGGTTGACTCAGAATGAAGAGTTGTCTCCTCCTGGAGCTGTGATGCTTGCCGACAAGGTACAGGTCCAGGAAGCCCAAGTACTGGTAACGGAGGAACAAACAGAATTCACGTTATTCATTCATGGGCATGTACCCCGAGATTAATATATCCTATTCAGCATGGAATTTACAGCAGGGTCAATCTCGGGTACAAACTCAGATGTGCGATCAGATAGGTCTTTGCTCACCAGAGTTGGATGTCCGAAGAGGAAGCGAGTTACGTGCAGCAGTGATACAGAGTACAATTGAAGACAGAATTAGAAATAACACTGCAAATATTTTGCAATAAATCTTTTGATAATTCAATCACAGGAAAAAAAGAAATTTCCCAACATTATATGAATTTTTTGGTCAAACTCGTGCAGACAACTCATTCTTTTTTTTATATTTAATGATTTCAGAGGGTGCTGAAAGTTATTTATATTTGTCCATGGAATTGGGATGATTGAATTTTAATAGGGACTAATAGGGTGATTGAAAATATTAGAAGATTTTCCATACATAAAGTAACAGTTCTAATATAATAAGGATGAAGTTTCCAGGTAGGTGTATATTTATCAAGCTCTTTACAATAAGGATGACATGAAATCACTGGTTACCTTGATGAGTGGGAAGTTTTCACAAGCCAGGACATTATGGAGGCACTTATTTCGGTATTCCTCATACGTACTCTCAATTGGGAAGGCGTAAGGCTGAATAATAAAGTTGAAAGTCGCTGCGTGAAATTGACATCATAATGCATACTGAACATGTCGAATGAGAAGAAATTATCAAGGTCCTCCCCCCTTCCCTCTAAGGCTGTCCCCTCCCTCCCTCCTTCCTGGGAAGTTTTGAAATACCACATACAAGGCTTCAGTGAAAGCACATGGACACATTTTAAATGAATGGTTGATTGATTTACTTCATGGAAAATATTCAGGGTTGAATCAGTCCACAAGACCAATTCACACGAGTCGAACAATGACAAAATTATACCAACATGCTGGCAACTGACAGACTCGCACAGACCTCAATCAGATATTCTTGATTTTAGCGAGTGATCAAATTTATCACATATTTATTTCATCAAGCCGATTACTACGTTCCCACTTAGAAACCGTCTCAAAGGTCAGCCAATCAATAATGCTTTTCTGAGACACATTTCGAAATTCAAATGGTTTTGAAGTCAGTGACGTCTCATGTCAATTGAACATTGAAGGGGGCCCCGATATATCAAGGGAAGTTCAAAGTGGTTATGTAGAAATTGGCTTGATGTAATGAGAATGATATATTAGAACAGTTGATTGAATGTTGTCCCCGAAATTGGGGGGATTGAATTATTAACCCCGCCCCCCCGTTGGTTTTTTCCTCTTATCTCCAGAACGACAAAAAATTGAGAGCTGAAGCTCCGTGACTTTTTAGACTATCATATTGGGGTCATTTTGATTCTATTTGCATGACCCCCCGAGCAGAGGATCATGGGAAAATTCAAAATGGCAGACATGTGGGGTACCAGAAAAGTGATGTTTTCGTCATATTTCTTCACAATTTTTGCTTTTCTGTATGGAAAAGTAGGTGAAACCTATTTTATTTCATATCAGATTATTAATTACTAATTTATCATGGAGTTTTTGCGAAGAAAAAACAAAAATTAAAAAATCGACATTTTCAATGTAGAGCTTGACCCAAAGATATAGTGTGGTAGGTTTCAGCCCTCTAGCCTTAGCGATAGCGAAAATATATGGCGGGGGGGCACTTTCCACCCCTCCCCAAGCTGCGGTACACCCCAAATCGCCCAGGCCAGATAGGGTTAAAGGGGTTATCATACTTTTCTTCTATACTGAAAATCTTAAGAGTTGAAAATATATGTACTTGATAATTGACTTACTTCTGAGTTGTAAACTTTGTACAATAATGATGAGAAGGTCAGAATGAAATGGATGAATGTTCCAGCGAGCGCAGTATGCCATATTAATGGGATGTCCAGCATGCCAAATATGGAATCTACTGTTGGGTCGCCCCTGAAAAATGGTAATTTAAAACAACTGATTTAATACGGACCTTTGTTGCTGGTACTCAAACTTATGGAATACAATAATATATTTTTTCTATCTGATAAATTAAATTCTACAATGAAGTATTACAACCAGATTAGATTCCGTACACCCATGTACAGGTGTTCTGCTTATGCTGCAAGAAAACAATAGTTGGTTGTTTGGAGTTTAACGTCGCACCTAACCTTATCGGTCACACGGCGACGATGACCCAAACAAACATACCCTAACAAAAACCTAAACAAAACTACAACAAATTTTGAATTTTGAAAATTAGGCTCTACAGACACTGGTGATCACAATGAATCATCAGAGAGCTTAATTTGTTTGGCACTTTAATTTACCTCCTGTGCAAGACAAACATGGTATGGTACAAACCATGCTACCTTAAGCTGGAGGGCGCAAATCGTACACAGATTTTGAAATGCATAGAAAGAAATAATATAGTTCAACCGTCAAGATACAAAATGAGTCAGCCAAAAGATGAAACAAACAAGTGATACCAACAGGCTGAACTGTAGACAAAACTAAATTAATTGTTACGCGTATCTTCAAAAGTTAATGTGGAACTGGCTGCTCGCCGAGGTAAATAAGTGACTCTCTGAAGAATCAAAGTGTTTGATGGATGTGTGAGGCTTATGAATTTCCAGCACAAAAATTCAAAGGTGAATTATTTTCCATTTGTTTTGTAGCATTCTTGAAATGGAAGCCTGTTGCACGGAGATAATATTCCCACAAATGAATATAGGAAAAAAGATATACGATCTTCAAAATATCTCTCTTAAAGGCAATTATCAATAGCTGAAATGATTGATTGGTCAATAATTTCCGTTTGCAGAAGAGACATTTCTGTGCAATACATTAGAGCATCCATTTTGTGGAAATCCCCTCATTAATAAATGTTCCAATTTGTAAATCTAGAAGAACCACTGATAATGTAATACCGGAGTTCCAGGTGAAGATTTCTGAGGATCCAGTTCCTGGGAATATGACCTGTAATAGAGAGAACAGGATCAAAATTATCTATACAGTGAAAATGAACATCTTTGTGGTATGCCTTCTGGGTCAAGGAAGATAACTCCAGGTACATAGGCGTATTTTCAAGAATACACCAAATAGAGAGAGAGAGAGAGAATTAAGGTTCAACAACGCGTTCAGCAAGAATACGACAAACACCAATCAAGGGAAATAACTATGATGCCGGCCTATTTTATTTTTTATTTTTTTCTATGGGTCATGGTGAACACATGAAATGAGTTGTTGTGAGTGGTGGCAAGATTGACATGAGTGGTCGGTATTTAAATCAAAGGTTATATCTGAGATTTACCTGTCAGTGAGGAAACTGAAGGGTGCAAGTCTATCTCCAAGCAATCCCATCATAAATATTTATTCCTTTGATCAACTTTTGTGATCTTTCAGTGGTAACATTCCAACCAAACTCATTCTCTCGCAAAAAACACAACTTCTGTCTGATCTGCGTGTGAACATTCACAGTTTGCACCGTTTAACAGAGTCTGAGACACATGACAAATCTGACTACATATTGAACCGAACGAACCGAACGATATGGTTATAATGACATTATTTTTTATTTATCTCTAGGCTTCAATTGTTTCAGGTAATCCTGATACACTTCTCCACTGAACATCAACTGATAATAATTGATGTTGGGTACATAAATGAAAATTACGTTATACGATCCGATGTGTTTCAGTTGATGATCATATCATGCAAAGGGAGACAACTCTGTTCAGCAATGAGAAAAAGCAAAACACATGCATGATAATCTGAATAAGAATATCTGTTCTTGTTTAGCCGAGAGCAATGTTTGAATCCTTCTTTACTGATAATAAGTAATGCTGGTCACCGAAAATACATCGGGCAGATGCGGAAAAGTTTCTATACCGGTATTTATTTGGTCCGGAAATCATTTCTATGTTTGGTCGTAGTTGCTATGAATTCGTCTACATGGGTTCTCCGTCTGTAATGAAATTAATTTCTGTGGGTGATGGGTCTGAAGAAACCTGGCATCCAGCACCCCTCCCCCATACTGTTCTTTTCTGGAACAGCCTTAAATAAACACGTCATTTGTTTTCACTCACCCAATAAGTAATATCCAAGAAAAAAATATTTCAAATATCTGAAAGTAAATAGCAGTGATCTTGTAAGGAGGGTCCATAGGCTGCCCTTCACTCGGAAAAACTTGGCTTGCTGAAATACAAGAAGAGTATAAAGTGAAAACATGAGGCAGCACCTAACAACCCCTCAGCCAGACAGTTTTAGTCAGTGTATATTGGTACACAATGAATGAAAAATGCATATGTAAAAGCCTGAAAGATTTGGTTGAATGCAGAAGATGCTTTAGCAGTGGCTTGTAAAAGATTACAATATGATCAATTCAGTGTGGGATGTTGGATGCATTGAAGGATTATAATAAATATTTTGACATAGCGTGTGCGAAAAATATGGCGGAAGAACAGAAATATTCTGAACAAAAACAAAAGGCTTCAAGCCATTTTGGCTTTGAACCCTAATAATAATCTAAACAATAATAAAAGTCTTTGATAGCAATAACTGTATGAATCCCTGTGTACCTGTTGATTGTCTGTCTCTTTCCATCTGTGATCAAGCAGAGGATGAAGATGGGTGGATGGCAATCCGAACAGCCTCGTGATATGAATAATATGTTTCATGGACATCAAATTGTATATCTGTGAGTTTGAAATTGGTGAAAATCTGGTCAATGGTTGTCCTAAGATCTGTGGTTGGGGTGGGGATTAAGGGAAAGAGCCCATGCTCTTGGAAGAAGTCGTTTATCTTGGTTGTTTCAGCCGAGTCGACAGCAAAGTCATTGTTGAAGTCTCCAAGTATGACAACATTAGTCGCTGAACAGTGGCTCCTTAGTGATGTAGAAAGTCCGCCCAATCAGAGAAACCATTTCTGTCATTCATCGTAAGTTTCTTGATGCACTGATGATGTATATCAAATTTTACATCGAGCACTTGAACGGTATCAAGAGATCATTAATGATTTTGCATAAATTAAAGATGGCCGCCTATCCTTCCGGTCATTTAGAGGAACTGATCTTCATTGTGAGTGTCTTGATACATCAATGCTGTATACCAAGTTTCATATAGAACACTTAAATGGTATCCAAGATATATATCGTTAAAGATTTTGCATAAATTAAAGATGGCCACCAAGATTTCCACCCAATCAGAGAAACCAGTTCTGTCATTCATCATAAGTATCTTGCTGCATCGATGATGTTTACCAAATTTTACATCGAGCACTTAAACGGTATCAGATATAGAGATCATTAATGATTTTGCATAAATTAAAAATGGCCGGCCATCCTTCCCGCCTCTCAGAAGAATTGATGTGATTATTCAGTGCAAGTCAAGTCTCTTGATACATCGATGCTGTATACCAAGTTTCGTATAGAACACTTCAATGGTATCAAAGAAATACATCATTAAAGATTCTGCATAAATTAAAGATGGCCACCAAGGCTTTCACCTAATCAGGAAAACTGGTTCGGTCATTCCTTCAAAGTTTCTTGATGTATCGATAATCTCTACAAAGTTTCACACTGAACAGCAAAATGGTTTCCGAGATACACAAGATTCATGGTTTCGCATAAATTAAAAATGGCCGCCAAGTTTCCACCCAATCGGGTCCAGATTCAATAGGGTTCTGGGTAATGAGCATATGGATGTGCACGGCAAGTTTGGTGTGCCTAGGGTAAGTCGTTCTAAAGAAAGCTTGGTAACAAGAAGTTTCGTATAGAACACTTCAATGGTATCAAAGAAATACATCATTAAAGATTCTGCATAAATTAAAGATGGCCACCAAGGCTTTCACCTAATCAGGAAACTGGTTTGGTCATTCCTTCAAAGTTTCTTGATGTATCGATAATCTCTACAAAGTTTCACACTGAACAGCAAAATGGTTTCTGAGATACACAAGGTTCATGGTTTCGCATAAATTAAAGATGGCCGCCAAAGTTTCCACCCAATCGGGTCCAGATTCAATAAGGTTCTGGGTCATGAGCATATGGATGTGCATGGCAAGTTTGGTGTGCCTAGGGTAAGTCGTTCTAAAAAAAGCTTGGTAACGAGAAAGCTGTGATGGTTTCGCATAAATTAAAGATGTCCGCCAAAGTTTCCAACCAATCGGGTCCAGATTCAATAGGCTTGTGGTTGACCACCCAACAATTCTGTATACCAAATTTGAAGTCTCTAGAAGCAACGGTTCGGTTTCTAGATCGATCACAAGAATTGTTGACGACCGGACGACCGGACGAACGACCGGACGTACATGCCAACGACAAGACCCCGCAGCCTAATAGGCTGAGGGGTAAAAACTTGGATTCATCAGTTGATCCAACAGGTCCTATATTACAAGCAATGTTATGTTAAAGATGTTCTATAATTCCAGGTTATGCTAGCATTTAAATCTGGAGGACTGTTTCAGGGAAAATTGCCTTTAATCTCCCGAGCACAGATGGCCATTGACATTTTTTCTGATTAGATCAATAGAACATAACCAGTCTAAAGTAATATAATTTCTTCGGGTGGTGGGTCAATTGCAATCAGCAAAGCAACAACCTGTGTATATTGACCAATCAGATGCAACCGAGGGTACCATGACAACAGATTTGAAAATAGAACAGTTGTCTGGCTTGTGCGATATTTGGTGGTAGATGAAAATGTATATTTTCCATATATTATGAAAATGAATACATTTGAAGGGAATAAAAAATTATTTGAACAAAAAGTTACCATATTTATTAATTTTCATAATTTATTGAATATATACGTATTCATCTTCCATCAAATATCCTAAAAGCCAGGCAACTGTGGAAAACACTGAAAGTTGGCGGAATGTGGTCTTCTTAAGACAGATGGTCAAGGTTCCGCCTTTGGGTCAAAAAGAAACCTTCATGTTGTGAAGATGGTATCCGCCATGTACACATACCTGTAGAGATGGGAACTGTAAGTAGTTATCCTGATGTAACCAGAACTGGAGATGATAGAGGAAGCCCACAAACACGCCGTAACAGATCAACACCAGATGGTACTCATTCAAACAGTACTTCTCGCTGTAAAATTCACATACAGTCATGTTACAAGTTCAGCAAACTTTATTTGGCAGATAAATTAAAGGTTTAAACCCTTGAGAAAATTTATCAGATCCATTTCTCATATTAACATATATGACTTAAGACTTTTACATTGTATTTTGTGATCTAGCAAGGCGTAGTGGAATAGGCCACAGTGCGGGACTGCCGATACTCATGGAACCTCTAGGAGTAGCAACTTGATATTTAGTTGACATACAATTTTTTTTTTTTTTTTTTTTAACATTTGCTCAATTGGGCACCCAAACTCATAACACCCAAACCTGCTATAATGGGTCCCAAAACAGCCCGGATCGGGCCTCGACAACCCAACTTTAACTGTGCAGGAGCCGATACGAAATGCAGCACTCCAGTCAGTAGAGTGAAACCTGACAATTTGGAGTCTCAAAATTTGTGATCCCCTTTTCTTTTCTAAATGTGTACAGCGAAACACTGACAGGGCTGCATCTAGAGCCAATTAAGTTCCGGAAAACGTATGGGCGCCCAAAACATCTGATGCCCAAACTCAAATGAGAAAAAAACATGAAGCTGCGCTATCGAAACCCCTCGGCTCTGAACCCCAGCTATTATAATGTAAGGGTGTCTCTACCAATTGATTGGTTTGTGGGAAGAAATATTTACCCCTGGTATTGTAAGTGTACTTTCTTTGAAAAAAAAGAAAAGTTTTCCTCCCCTTAAATTAATTTGTTTCTGGAATAAATTGAAAGAGCTGTATCGATGTCGCACCAAAACAACAGTACACATGGCTAGATAAATACAGTACATGTATACTAAATGACACATGTATGTCATTTTCAAAACAGATTTGCAAGCATTCTTTGCATTGTCTAAGAAAATAAATCAATAAATCAGTCATCCAATCAATAAATATATGTGATACTATACTAACATGATATAGAAATAATATGCAAACTTAACATAGGAATTAGTGGATTTTGTTAGACAAGGGGCATACTTTCTGACACGACTCATTTTTGATAGGCATCTAGTGTCATTTTCAAAACAGATTTGCAGGCATTCTTCGCATTGTGTAAGAGAATAAATCAATAAATCAGTCATCCAATAAATAAATGTGATAGTATACAAACATGATATAGAAATTATATGCAAACTTAACATAGGAATTAGTGGATTTTATTAGACAAGGGGCATAACTCTGCAAAATACTTTCTGACACGACTCATTTTCGATAGGCATCTAGTTCAGGTCAAGAGAAACAACTGTATCACGTTAGGATGTTGTACATGGAACGGTTCTGAAATTATCACAATAAATCATAAATGGATTTTTATTTGTAAAAAGGGGCATAACTCTACAAAATATTGTCCGAGATGACTCATTTTCGATAGGCTTCTGGTTTACATGAAGATAAATAGATGTAACAAGTTTGGTTGCCATGCATGAAACGGTTCTGTAGATATCGCGGTAACGGATTTTATTAGACAAGGGGCATAACTCTGCAAAATACTTTCTGACACGACTCATTTTCGATAGGCATCTAGTTCAGGTCAAGAGAAACAACTGTATCACGTTAGGATGTTGTATATGGAACAGTTATGAAATTATCACAATAACAAATCATAAATGGATTTTTATTTGTAAAAAGGGGCATAACTCTGCAAAATATTGTCCGAGATGACTCGTTTTCGATAGGCTTCTGATTTACGTGAAGATAAATAGATGTAACAAGTTTGGTTGCCATGCATGAAACGGTTCTGTAGATATCGCGATAACGGACGGACGGACGTACGTACGGACAGCCGTACATGATGACGACAATACCCCTAGGCCAAAGTTGGCCGAGGGGTAAAAACTAAATTGATTTTGTTGTTGTTCAATTTTAAAGGATTTCTGAAGGAAATACTCATAGAAAAAGATTCTAAGAGCCTCAATATCAATCTGATTGCATAGCTGGGTATTGAATTTTATGCTAATAAATCTCTATTTTGTGATTGATCACAGGCTATTTGCAGCCCACATAATTCAGAAAACTCGCCTCGGCAAAAATAATGTCATGTTAAAATAATTCCTACTTAACACCAAGTTAAACATTTCCGAGGTGGGAGTTTGCTTATGCCACAGCATTTACCTCGGCAATTGCCGATTGCCGAGGTGAATTGTGTGGCCTGTATTTGCACCGAAATTCACTAACGAAAATTGAATCCACAATAATGAACTAGAGGTTCCGCTTTGACCCTTGAGTTGCCGCTCTGGCATGAAGCCTATGCTGGTTGTTTTTTTAACAAAAACATACGTCTCCCCCATCCTCCCACCCTGCCTTGAATGGGCACATTATTTAAGGGAAAGTGCTATAAAATGAATGCAATAAGTATCTTAAACAAAGCTGCGTATCTAAAAATATTAATTACAAAGAAGCGATACAAGGAGATGAACGGATGGACAGACACCGGACACGGATGCATGCAAGTGAGGGGGCTATCCCACTGAAGCTTCCATCCAAGTGGGGTGAAATTCCGTCCCGTAGTTCTCAAGATATCTTGCAGACAAGGCCTGTATATACATGTACAAGTAGATGGACGGACACCGGACACGGATGAATGCACGCACATACACCAAAACCTAATCAAATGAGGGGCTATCCCAGTGAAGCTTCTATCCAAGTTTGGTGAAATTCCATCCAGTAGTTCTCCAGATATCTTGCAGACAAGCCCTGTATATACATGTACAAGTAGATGGACGGACGGACGGACGGATACCGAACACGGATGAACGCATGCACATACACCAAAACCTAATCAAATGAGGGGGCTATCCCAATGAAGCTTTCATCCAAGTTTGGTGAAATTCTGTCCAGTAGTTCTCCAGATATCTTGCAGACAAGCCCTGTATATACATGTGCAAGTAGATGGACGGACGGACGGACACCGGACACGGATGAATGCACGCACATACACCAAAACTTAATCAAATGAGGGGGCTATCCCAATGAAGCTTCCATACAAGTTTGGTGAAATTCCATCCAGTAGTTCTCCCGATATCTTGCAGACAAGCCCTGTATATACATGTACAAGTAGATGGACGGACGGACGGACACCGGACACGGATGAATGCACGCACATACACCAAAACCTAATCAAATGAGGGGGCTATCCCAATGAAGCTTCCATCCAAGTTTGGTGAAATTCTGTCCAGTAGTTCTCCAGATATCTTGCAGACAAGCCCTGTATATACATGTACAAGTAGATGGACGGACGGACGGACACCGGACATGGATGAATGCAGACACACAAACCAAAACCTAATCAAATGAGGGGGCTATCCCACTGAAGCTTCCATCCAAGTGGGGTGAAATTCTGTCCAGTAGTTCTCAAGATATCTTGCAGACAAGGCCTGTATATACATGTACAAGTAGATGGACGGACGGACAGACACCGGACACGGATGAATGCACGCACATACACCAAAACCTAATCAAATGAGGGGGCTATCCCAATGAAGCTTCCATCCAAGTTTGGTGAAATTCCATCCAGTAGTTCTCCAGATATCTTGCAGACAAGCCCTGTATATACATGTGCAAGTAGATGGACGGACAGACGGACACCGGACACGGATGAATGCACGCACATACACCAAAACCTAATCAAATGAGGGGGCTATCCCAATGAAGCTTCCATACAAGTTTGGTGAAATTCCATCCAGTAGTTCTCCAGATATCTTGCAGACAAGCTCTGTATATACATGTACAAGTAGATGGACGGACGGACGGACACCGGACACGGATGAATGCACGCACATACACCAAAACCTAATCAAATGAGGGGGCTATCCCAATGAAGCTTCCATCCAAGTTTGGTGAAATTCCATCCAGTAGTTCTCAAGATATCTTGCAGACAAGGCAAGGGGACGGACAGACATCCATCCAGAGAGACAGACAGACATCCATCCAGACATACAGACAGACAGACAGACAGACAGCACAAACACTAGATGTCTCCCCCAACATAGTTGGGGGAGACATAATTACGAATGGGAACTGGGAGTTTGGAAACGGAACCTGAAAAAAATTCCTAGATGCAGCCCTGACTGATCACATCAGAACTGGTCAACAAGCAATGATACGGCAAGGATTATAATAATATAGTGAAAACACAGACATATATTGCAAGGCGAAAACAAATTCAATTTCCTGAACCTAATTCTGCAGCCATGTCAATGCCATTGGTTGAAAAAAACTTCTATATTATGAGAGAATATATTATACAAGCATAATCAAGCGAAAACTTTCCAAAAGGCAAATGAGAAAATAGAATGACATTATGATACATATTGATGTACCTTTCCTCTGAGCACTTCTGCGACAGCTGATCATAGCCGTCTCCTATTTGACCACTGACACACCATGTGACCACTCCCCCAGCCAATGAGAATGCAGATGCATGTATCAGACATGGGACTTTGCCCAAACTCACAACGGCAGCGAAACGAGTGGATGGGATTTCGGGTATAACTGAAAGGATAAAATGAAAGTACTCAAAGTACTGATGTCTGGATCGCCAATAATGGATTTAAAGTTTCAAAACGTTTCAACGTTTCAGCAGTCGATAGCAGATGTATGGATAAATGTGGAGATTTTCTCCAATTTGTGGACGAGTCTGTTTGGGAAATCACAACTGGAACACAATTTAGTCTTCAAGGAAGTGAACTTGTGAAGGCGGTTCATTTAGAAATATGCTAGGTCTTCATGGTAGCAAGAAACTATCTACAGTGATATGGTTAAAAGTGGATTGTCTGCGTCAATGCCTTCTACCAGTTTTTGCGAGCAGATTTTCATAATTCATGCAATTTTATTGTGACAAAGTGACAAATATGCAAGGAGACTGGATAGTTTTATTAATGTGTTTTTATTTGCGTAGCACAGATATTTGCAAGAGCTGCATGAGTTTGTGTATAGTAAATTTGTTTGTTGACAACGTGCGAAAATTCCTGTTGTTGTTGCTGTACGATCATTGCGTATATAATTTAGTTTGAAAAAGTTTGAACACCACCAACAACAAAACTTTTCGAAAGCGGTACCTGACAAATAAATTCTGTTGTTTCCACTTTCGAAAAGTTGTGTTGTTGTTCAAACTTTTTGAAACTAAATTATATTCGGAGAGCAGAGTCCCCCGGAATACATAAATTTGCAGTGGACAGGATCCGGTCAAGTTCACAAGACGAGAAAAATGTAAATACTATTGTTGTTGCTTCGACACATATGTCCTCTGGAAATATATTCCATGCAGTATGCGTACACATTAAAATAGTAACGAACGCCGACTTCACGGGAAAGAACGTACGAGTGTTGAAAACTGGTGACTTCATAATCCCAGAACCTGAACCTGTCAAGTGCGACAGTCGGAATAAGATTTGCAACGTATGATCGTACAGCAACAACAGGGATTTTCGCACAAATTGTCTCTCCAACGCTATCGTTGTCAACAAACAAATTACGAACTATAAACACCAGGCATATATAAGTAATCTTGAGAACTTACCACAAACTCACGCAGCTCAGACGAATTGAACAAACACCACCAGGCAGGCAGCTTTCCGCAAAATGGTACATCTTCAGAAAATTTATGACCTAGGCCTATCCCAAAGTTCACAACATCATTATTATTTAGCATCATCAGATAAACAAGACTAGTACGATCAGACAACATGAAGGCGAAAATACTGTATAATTGACGTAATTCGTTGTTTTCCGCGTTTCAATGGTTGATCTTCAATGCAGAATCTAGGTCAACTAAATTTATAATGTCTGCTGCTTCAAACGAGTAGGCCTACAAGTACGTTCAGTTTTATTTTTTTAACAACAAAACTTGCATAAAGTTAGCAACAAAAGTACATATCATAGGGCGTATGAACAGTACTATGTATTGAATGAAGAACAGAAATGCTGCAAATCCCCTGACCTGATCATGAACATGTCACGCTAAGAACCTTGGAATAGGTCATAAATTTTCCGAAGATGTACCGTCTTGCCAGCTTTCCACCACATTACCAGGTCGGCGGAACCAGACAATGCAGACCAAAAAAATAGTCCACGGATTCAAGCAATCCCTGGGCGAAGAAATGAATATGAAATACACTCAAATTCAGATTTCGTTTTATTTCTAGTTCACATGAAACGATTACGACTGTTTTTTCTTCATTTTCTGGTTAATACCCTGATATAAGACTCAACACAGTGAAAATCACTGGCGGAGTGATACAGGTTAACCCAGGGTCATCACATTATAGTGCACGTACCAATTTGCATAAATTTCGTGAGTGGCAGCATAGTCTGGTCGACACCGCTACGCGGTGACGATCCAGACAAAAAAACGGTATTTAGGTTTTAGAAAAGAGCATGGAAAAGAATTGGCTCCTTAAAGGAGAACCACGATAGAAATCATAGCAAAAATGATGGTTATACTGGGAATTTTGGAATTCACTTGATCAAAAATACATAAAATCTGTTGGTGGATAAGACATCAGGTTTCAAATATGATTTTATTCTGTTTACATTTGGACTAAAAAATATGAATAATTATACACAGAAATACTACCACAATATTAGCTCCGAATCCCCGACGATATCATGAAGTGAAATAAGAGAGAGAGAAAGGGAGAGAATTAAGGTTTAACATCGCATTCACAGTGAAATAGTAATAGGAATAATTATATAGACTAGCACTGGTAACGGAGCAGATCAAATGCTGCCATTTTTATAGTGCTGTCCCACTGAAATATCATGCCGTAGGCAGACATGACACCCCACTCAGTCATATTATAGTACTGACACCGAGCGAACCAGTCCTTGTTCTATCCTCTTAATGCTGAGCGAAAGCGAGGAAGCAACAACTTCCATTTTTCATGTCTTAGGTATGACCCGGCCTGGGATTGAACCCAGTACCTACCGCTTACGTAGCCGACACTCTAACCATTAGACCACCGCAGTGCGTCCCCTCCATGTCTGTGTTAGATTGGACAGACCAACTCATTTTACAATTCTGCACTCACCAGAAAAGTGGGAGGAGTTATAAACTGCAAGAATTCCCAGCAGGGTAATGATGGTCAACATACAACCCCATGTCGGTACAGACATTAAACTCGACGTGAAATCTGGAAAGAAGAACACACATATTGCTCGTTTTATTTTGGGCACTTCTAACCAAGTTAAACACACTTGACACATGAGCAGTTGTAAAGCTGCATGTACTGTTACATATACACCACACAGTTCAATGTTGTCTTGAGACAGCTGAATACAAATGCAAACTTTGATCAGGAGCCCCCGATATAGCCGTTTCATGCTCCAGCAATCACAGCTCTCCCTATGCTCATTTATGTAGAAGCACATGTTCTGCCACGACTGAAAAATATTTTCAATATTGCCCGAAGGGGCGCAGGCTGCTGCAGATAAAAAAATCTTACAACATTGTGAAGATTATCTTGCAAATTCAATGAAAAATAAAATAAAACCATGTAACACAGCTCGGACACCGTTGGGGGGCATTTGGTGGAGGAAGCCGGAGTATCCGGAGGGAACTGCCCGTCTGCGAAACTGTCAGAAATGGAACTACAGTGGGACCTGTGTCAGTCATTCGTTTTTGAGGCGAGTGATCGCTCGCGCGCACCATCGCTCGCCTAATTTCATTTCAAGGCGCGCGATTGATCGCGCACCTAGAGAAGTCCTGCTCCCCAAACCCCAATGCGTATTTTTTTTTAAATACAAGTCGATAATTCATCACGCATTCACGAAACGAAAATAGGAACTCTTCTGTGTTCGGCGGTAAATTCCTTGACTATTTGGGGAAATACAAAATCGTAATTCTAGCAGCGAAGTCGGAGAGTCCGATCGTCCCTTTGATGTGATGTTTGAAGTAGATGTTGAATATATCGCCAACGACTATTCAAATATATTGTTTTCGAAAGCGCTAATATATATTCATGAATATATCAGTCTGTTCGATAAAACCTAGCGGCGAAATCATAGCTGAACCAGAAAGATTATTCCGTACTAAGATCCGAGTAAATTTTTGTTTTACCCGCCGGTGTTAACAGGCGTCATGATTTGATTTGCGTGCGTTGCAATGAACTTTTAATACACTGTTTGAAACAAACGTCACGATCGAAAGATTTTTTTTAGGTATTCATTTTGCACAAGTTTTGATTTGATCTTATTATCAGACTTGATATTCCAAAGCAAGTTGTCGTCCATAAAGAATTTCTGAAGAAAATCGCTTCATATTGTTCATATTGTTCATATCCGAGGTTCCGTCTGGAAAATGCTGTATCAAATTAACATAATGATATCGCGGAGCTCTGTAAAGTTTTGCTGCTGTGGAATTTATTTGTCATAATAGCACAAAGCATGACAGGACAGACAGTGTAGACAAGGGGGCACACGTCTCTTGTATATAACTTCAGATAATTGCAATTGGGATCTCCATGAATTTTAAAAAACCCCATTAAATGAGGACAAAAATGTAAGGGAGAATTTGCAGATTTATTTGCTGGAAATGGCTCAGAATTAATTTCCAGCAATCTAGGACCTCTGAGCTTACGGGGCCTAGGCGGCCCCTGGACCCCGGCCTGAAGTGCTAGGATAGTCATTTCAGGAGTGCGATCACTCGCCTCACTCATTTTAGGAGTCTGATTTATAGCACTCCTCTGATTTACAGAAACGAAATGCTGTGTGTACCGACCATGCTTTGGACCAGATTATATCATCTGTTTTGACAGGGTTTTGGTTTATCAAGGTTCAAAATTCTTTACATTTATGTATTGGGACCATGGGTAACGTCAGTATTTAGAGGTTGGTCGGTTTATCCAGTAGTCGATAGTGACAGGTTTCACTGTGCATATCTCTTAAATACATGTAGGTCAGGGAAATGTGCCTCTCCAATTTTGGAGGTAAAAAAGGTCGTTTTTCTTGAATAACTCAGAAAATATGAACAAAATAGCATTTTTTTTCTAAATGGCGCTTAAATTGATATATTTTCCCATTGGTTTACGTGCTTTGAAGAAATTGTTGCCTATCTACTTCAGGAGATAGAGAGCGGTCTGTTGTTTTTTCAAATTGTCATTTCAACACGTTCGCACAAGTTAAGTTAACTATAAATCTTATCAATGGCAAAATGTGTTAACATGTGTAACTATATATCAATTAATTTATGCGCCATTTAGAAAAAAATGCTATTTTGTTCATATTTTCTGAGTTATTAAAGAAAAACGACCTTTTTACCTCCAAAATTGGAGAGGCACATTTCCCCGACCTGTTAAATAACTGTTAGAATCTGTCCGTCTTAGCTACAAGATTTACCTGTGATCCATTGGATAGGATGAAAGGGATGAAAACATGCGAGTAACAGGTAGACAATGAAGAAGGCGGGTATAGAGAGGACTGTCCATACAACACTGGCACCTAATCTCCAATGGTACACCTACAATGAAACAGCATTTTAATACATGGTAACCATAAGGCCATCATTAAAAAAAATGTTCGTTTCTGGTAACAAGTCCTTCAACTAATACATGCAGGAGTAAGTAGGGAACTTTTTTTTTTATTTAGGATGAAGTAAATGCATAGGAATTACTGTTAATTTTGTGTAAAACTACCAATGAAAAAAACTTCTTGAAATGCCAATAAAAAGTTTTTGATGGATACATTTAAACCGGTCAGTAATCAGATAAATTAATTATTGCCCCACAATTTGACAGTTTCCGTGGTCCGAAGCCCTGCCTCTTGAAACAAGATGATAGCCTATGTGACTGTGATACGGACATGGTAAACATCAACATATTAAAGGAGGACGTATTGCAGTCACATCATATTGGACTAGGATGAGCGTGTGCGAAGCAGGTGGCCAGTCACTTCTCTTGACACGTACTGCAGGCATGATGCACTCCACCAACGTTCAACACCTTAGTGATGTTGATATTGATCATGGGGTGAAAATTCTCACTCTCGAGAAGGAAAATACATCGCAACCTCACCTCGGCGGCTCAATTGGGATGTATTTTCCTTTTCTCAAGTGGGAATTTTCATCCCAAGATCAAGTTATATTGGATCCTCTTAATCCCTACAATCAAAAAAATTAATCCCCCCCCCATATTTTCAGATATTCAAAAGATAAATTTTATGTAAATGTTTTTCCTAAGAAAAGTCCCACCCCCCCGCCCCACCCCCACCCCCCAAAAAAATGCATAATTTGCACAGGCCATGACATTTGACGCGGAATCAAGTTCCCGCAAACGGAAAATCGGTTACCCTACTCACTTTTTGTCGTCGGTATTGTCTTGGTCCTCATAAAGAAGGGTGAGTGATCGCTGCCACTAAAGGCTGCTAGGCATGCGATTTGTAACTCGCCCAGAAAATCAATGTTTTAAAAAAAATCATCGCTTTCTTCGTTTGACGAAGTCTTGCCAATAACATGCTTGATACAGGAAGTGGAACTAAACTCAGGTGTGAGACATGCGCAGATCACGATATAACGACAGAGTCTCGACTACAGTCATAGGGCGCACACAGTCTGCGACACGTGTTTTACGACAGAAGATTGGCTAACACCAAATCAAGTGCTCCCATTGGTCGCCGATTGACGGGAAACCTGTACAACCTGTCAAGTGCAACTCTACAGTCCCAACATGAACTTGAGCAAGAAACTACATAGACATGTCAAACTGCATGTGCTTTCTGTTTCAGTTAGCGGGACGACGGGAATACGAGCACAAATTTTCCATGTGGTTTTCTTCGCTGATAGTAGTGAGATACACTTTGAAATAAAACTACCGGCTATGTTCTAAACTTAAAATTCAAAAAGAAAACTGTAGTTCATTGACGTACATGACAGAAGGAATATGCGGAGTCCAGTTTCCGTTTTTATACTTTCGCAATTTGTCAACATCCAAAGACTGTCCTCTGCCAGTATTCACCCACATCACACAAACTATATTCAAATTATCGTTGAAATATTGCTAAATGCCTTGACCAAAATGATTAAATTATAAAAAAATACATTGTTTTATTATAAAACTTTTTTTAATTCTCGTAAGGACCAAAACAGGAATCTTGAATGAAGTCTATAAAGTGGCGACAGAGTCCATTTAACCCAGGTTCTGGTGTTTGCTTACATTGATGACATACAGCATTTTGTTAAATTCTGCGTAAAGTTTTCATGTACCTTTGGGTTACGCAGTCAAGTTTGACATAACCTAACCCATAGGTTCGCACCTGCAGTACCCGTAACCTTTTTTGGGGTTACACAATGATCTCAAATGTCATGGCCTGTTGCATCATGGGCTGTTTTGGGGCAGCAAATAATGCACTTGTCAATTCCTTCACGGCTTTAGAAAGAACTTTAAGAACATTCCACATGAAAGCATACCAAACTATTAAGATAAATTGATCTGGAGTAAATTTTGTATGGGCAGATATGGAGTAGCTTCCCTTGTCACTATGTTGAATTTCCTGCGCACAACAAGGTGCATTCATTTTTGCGTTTCGTGCCGAGTAGAGTCATTGACGATCCAATTATCATTATTTAGAATCTCATATCACAAATTAATCGATAAACTAGATCAAAGTATTTTACTTCGAAAGGATTCTGATGAGCGCGCACTGTGAGAACTCGCGCAACAACAACAGCCCCACGTCGTATGTGGGGCTGACGTGGGGCCGATACGACGGGACTAGGTGGGGCTATGGTCAGTGGAAATGCCCCACAGTGTGGAGATATGTTGGTGACAGGAAATTGTCAAATTGACCATATCCCCACCATTCCCGGGGGTTGGGGGCTGGGGGATTCTCTTAGACGGAGGTATCCCAGCAGCCTTTGCGGCGCTCCGTGACAACTGTGGCGTGGGCTAAAGCAAGGCCTAGTGACGTATTCACTTAGCCCAGGCAGACCGCGCTTCTCGCCGTTAAATCGTATTTCCTCGACGTTTGCGGCTGGTAATCATTTGGAATCGATAATATATTGTTAATAAGGTAACATTTAACAGCTGAAAGGATCAATTGTGTGGTAAAGACTCCAGGAAAGGGTAATAAACAGCTCTTAAATAACCCACAACACTGATCTACAGGGCGCTAACCCAGCCGTTAAAATCCTGGGGTTAACACAGCGGCAACACCGTCATTGTCGGCATATAACACGGATAATCTGTTTTAATTTCCCCCCATAAAGCTGTTAATTATCCGTATTCAGTGATTGACTTATTAAATGATTGACTTATTGATCATGACTTATTGATCATGAAATGCTAAATAACGCAGATATATAATTGTAGCAAAATTCCTTCACCGTTATGGATAGTCTGTGTTCTTCTGCTTTTATAAAGCTGTTAATTATCCAGATTTAATGATTGACTTAATGATCAGGAAATGGTAAATAACGCAGATATACTTGTTTTAGCAAAATTCCTTCGGTTATATATAAACTGAGTTTTCATGACAATCTCAGACCATATTTACAACTAGCACGATGAGTTACGAATATTCAGATAATCTGCCAGGTGAGGCAAAGACAAGATATCAGTCAAAACTCTCGCTAGTCGGTTTGGATAAATGCCCTTACAAGTTTGACTGTTTATACAGAAAATTTACCATACGGTTATAAGCCACGGATACATACTCCTCCATGCTGATGTTAATCATTTAATAAGTCAATCACTGAATATGGATAATTAACAGCTTTATGGGGGGAAATTAAAACAGATTATCCGTGTTATATGCCGACAATGACGGTGTTGCCGCTGTGTTAACCCCAGGATTTTAACGGCTGGGTTAGCGCCCTGTAGATCAGTGTTGTGGGTTATTTAGAGCTGTTTATTACCCTTTCCTGGAGTCTTTACCACACAATTGATCCTTCCAGCTGCTAAATGTTACTTTATTAAAAATATATTATCGATTCCAAATGATTACCAGCCGCAAACGTCGAGGAAATACGATTCAATGGCGAGAAGCGCGGTCTGCCTGGGCTAAGTGAATACGTCGCTATGCCTTGCTTTAGCCCACGCGGTAGTTGTCAGGGAGCGCCGCAAAGGCTGCTGGGATACCCCCGTCTAACAGAATCGACGGGGGTATCCCAGCAGCCTTTGCGGCGCTCCCTGACAACTACCGCGTGGGCTAAAGCAAGGCATAGCGACGTATTCACTTAGCCCAGGCAGACCGCGCTTCTCGCCGTTAAATCGTATTTCCTCAACGTTTGCGGCTGGTAATCATTTGGAATCGATAATATATTATTAATAAAGTAACATTTAGCAGCTGAAAGGATCAATTGTGTGGTAAAGACTCCAGGAAAGGGTAATAAACAGCTCTAAATAACCCACAACAGTGATCTACAGG
Organism: Hanleya hanleyi; assembly: GCA_036873755.1. Classification (NCBI taxonomy): domain Eukaryota; kingdom Metazoa; phylum Mollusca; class Polyplacophora; order Lepidopleurida; family Hanleyidae; genus Hanleya; species Hanleya hanleyi. The sequence goes on from JAVTVY010016341.1 coordinate 40,789, forward strand.
GCGCTAACCCAGCCGTTAAAATCCTGAGGTTAACACAGCGGCAACACCGTCATTGTCGGCATATAGCACGGATAATCTGTTTTAATTTCCCCCCATAAAGCTGTTAATTATCCATATTTAATGATTGACTTATTAAATGATTGACTTATTGATCATGAAAAATCATGGTAAATAACGCAGATATATACTTGTAGCAAAATTCCTTCACCGTTATGGATAGTCTGTGTTCTTCGGCTTTTATAAAGCTGTTAATTATCCAGATTTAATGATTGACTTAATGATCAGGAAATGGTAAATAATGCAGATATATACTTGTTTTAGCAAAATTCCTTCGGTTATATATAAACTGAGTTTTCATGACAATCTCAGACCATATTTACAACTAGCACGATGAGTTACGAATATTCAGATAATCTGCCAGGTGAGGCAAAGACAAGATATCAGTCAAAACTCTCGCTAGTCGGTTTGGATAAATGCCCTTACAAGTTTGACTGTTTTATACAGAAAATTTACCATACGGTTATATACTCCTTCATGCTGATGTTAATCATTTAATAAGTCAATCACTGAATATGGATAATTAACAGCTTTATGGGGGGAAATTAAAACAGATTATCCGTGTTATATGCCGACAATGACGGTGTTGCCGCTGTGTTAACCCCAGGATTTTAACGGCTGGGTTAGCGCCCTGTAGATTAGTGTTGTGGGTTATTTAGAGCTGTTTATTACCCTTTCCTGGAGTCTTTACCACACAATTGATCCTTTCAGCTGTTAAATGTTACCTTATTAACAATATATTATCGATTCCAAATGATTACCAGCCGCAAACGTCGAGGAAATACGATTTAACGGCGAGAAGCGCGGTCTGCCTGGGCTAAGTGAATACGTCGCTAGGCCTTGCTTTAGCCCACGCCACAGTTGTCACGGAGCGCCGCAAAGGCTGCTGGGATACCTCCGTCTAAGAGAATGTGCATAGTTCATGGTCCACACTGTGTATTTTATGTTTCTTTATGTATATGGGAATAAAGTATAAGCCTTTTCGCGATTACAAGAATGGGGAGTGATGACAGCCCTTTTTCTATGCTATAAAGAGATCATTTATCTCTCAAAATATGCAAGACTGAAAAATTGACATGCTTCCTAGTTTATTTTATGTTGTTGATCTGTTGATTTCTCGAGTTTCATAACAATTTACCCTGTAGGGTTAGTAGTATCACCAGCAGATCACCCGTACACTGGGCTTCTTGTGTTAATCTGGCGGCACAGGAAGTGAAAGTATCACCTCTCCGATCTCAGAATGAAGTGCGTTTTACATGGTGTTGTTGTTGTAAATCTGTAACTGCGAAAAGGAGTATTGCACCACGGACTTGACTAGCATGACTGCCCGGTTATTGGACAGGCCCTATTATTGGACACCTGGACCCAGCGGGGCTATTTTCTGGGAATATTACATGTCAACTGTAATACAAATTTAATTTTACAGTTGAGTTACAAAGACACGCTGATAAATTTCTGTTTACTCACGGAATTTGTGCACGTTAAGTCCTCATGCGAGTCGGAAATAGTCTCACAAATTTGGGTGAAAAAATGCACCAGAAAATTTCCTCCACTTTCAGAGTTTCATTCCTGATTGCAGGTTTGATTAAATTCAACAAAATTTAGCTGAAAATGTTCCCACAAATATGGAGAATCTTCATTTTTAATCTCAGTGTGCAACGCGACGGGCGTTTGGCAGACGATGTATATTTCTCCCGCCACTCCGTCTGAAAACAGAGCAATTCCGGGGAGCAGCCAGTTTACGATAGCATGACATGTGACTCACAGTGGCAATAGCACTGATTGACAGCCAAGGATAATGGACACTCCCAAAAACTGCAAAATTTGGGACTGGTTGAATCTTCGACGCTCAATCCAAAACTCATTTGTGGGCTACAGTGCGAATTAATGTTTAAATATTTTTGGATGTTTACTAAAGACTGGGGGACAAACAATTTTACAGTAAGTGGATTAGTTTCAAATAAATCCATCACTGAAAAAGTGTCCAATAACTGGGCGCAAACTTGCATTTTCATACCGTGGATGGTCCCTGCCTTTCAACTATTCCCAGTCTCTCCCCGTATTTTTTCTTCAATATTTTTTTATGACAATTTATCACTAAAGATGTAGTCCTTTATCCAGTGTTACTTTCTCGGCCATACGTGATTGCATGGCCGATCTGCAGACTCTTATTCATAAAAAGTGTCCAATAACCGGGCAGTCATGCTAGCCCTTGTTGGCGTGACCAGGGGATGCTCATCATGAGGTTGTTCAAAACTTACAACACGCAAATTTGCTCTTAGACACAAATCCAAAGATTCTTCGCTCATAATCACTGGATCGCATTTGCTTCTTTCGGATTATTTTGGATAAACACACACCTGTTACCACATGGTTACGTAAGCCGTCTAGACGAATGGAGACCGGTAAAGACTGGAAATCACATCTGAAGTTAATCCGCCGGCTAACAACTTAACAAGCGGTGCAGTGCCGATGTCCGGAATCGAATTCAGGTACCATCTATGTTCAACTAACCCATTACGAAGCACGCTATCGTACAATCTCCCTAAATCTCCCTTCACCATTTGGTATTATTCAGAGTGATCAAATAGGCCTATTGCTGCGGTGCGGAAGGATCAAATGTACCGAACCGAAGTGAAAAGGATCGTACCGGCTGACCTGACATGACCCCGATCAGCTGTTTGTGGCTTCCGCTTAATTTCAGTGCAGGCATCGGACGAACCCAGGACATTTCACTCTCCAGACACTTCCCCTCGGACAATTCCGCCTTCGTTTATATTCTCGTATGATTTCGCACGAATGTGTTAAGAAATCAGATTTTGACAAAAAACAATTTGGAACATTTTTTTCGTGATTTAGTTTTAATTATTTTCAGTGCGGTAAGCTTAATTTGTCATGGTTTCTCCCTCCTTATAAGTTTTTTAAAATACTGTTAAGATTTGTATGATTTAGTAAATAAATTTAAGAGCGTGATAATTATAAAACAATGATTCTGATGATTATCTTTTGATTATTCTAGGACTTGACAAAATAGACCTTTAAGGCTGATCGATATTTTGAAGCAAGATTCAGATAGTTTTTCAAATGTTATCCCTAATTTTAATACGGGGGGGCCTACCCCGGTATTTTATGTATCAAATATATGTATTTATCACTTTGTGATAGTTATTTAATTAAACTATATATAGCCTACTAGTGTTTAATAACATTATATATCATAATATAAATGTTTAAACATAACATCCCTTCCTACTTTGACATTCCCCCAGACAAAATGTGTAGGCCTATCATCAATATGTATTATGTATTAACAGGATTAATCAGTAGGCCTACGGCCGTAGTTGCATTGTAAATGGTAGCCAAGTTGACATGGCTTACATGGCTTCGTTAGGAACGAAGCCATGTCAACATGGCTATGTAAATGGAGAATACGAAGCTGCGCATCTGAAAACCCCTCGGCTCTGGGCGCCAGCCATTCATAATGTATTCAATTTAAAACAAGACTTCAGGAACACCAAGCAGTCAAGTAACAAATATACAGATTATGAAAAATTTTGCCATTAGAAATGGCCTCAAACGTTTCCGTCCAATCAGAGAAACCGGTATTCATTACATAAGTCTGTTGATGCATCGACGATGTATACCAAATTTTACATAGAACATTTGAAAATTATCTGAGATAGAGATCCCTAATGATTTCGCATAAATTAAAGATGGCTGCCCATCCTTCCCACCACTCAGAGAAACTGATGTGGTTATTCATTGCAAGTCTCTTGATACATAGATTCTGTATACCAAGTTTCATATAGAACACTGAAATGGCATCAAAGATAAACATCATTAAAGATTTTGCATAAATTAAAGATGGCCACCAAGGTTTCCGCCCAAGCAGAAAAACCAGAACTGTCTATTGATACATCAATGATGTATACCAAATTTTACATTGAGCACTTGAACCGTATCAGAGATATAGATCATTAATGATTTCGCATAAATTAAAGATGGCCGCCCATCCTTCCCACCACTCAGAGGAACCGATGTGGTTATTCATTGCAAGTCTCTTGATACATCGATGCTGGATACCAAGTTTCATATAGAACACTGAAATGGTATCAAAGATATATATCATTGAAGATTTTGCATAAATTAAAGATGGCCACCAAGGTTCCGCCCAATCAGAAACGCCAGAACTGTCATTTATCGTAAGTTTATTGATGTTTCGATGATATATACCAAATTTTACATCGAGCACTCGAACAGTATCAGAGATAGAGATCATTAATGATTTTGCATAAATTAAAGATGGCCGCCCATCCTTCCCGCCACTCAGAGGAACTGATGTGGCTATACATTGCAGATCTCTTGATACATCGATGCTGAATACCAAGTTTCGTATAGAACACTTGAATGGTAGAGATATATATCATTGAAGATTTTGCATAAATTAAAGATGGCCGCCAAGGTTTTCACCGAATCAGGGAAACTGGTTTGGTCATTCCTTTGTAGTTTCTTGATGCATCGATGATCTATACCAAGTTTCACACTGAACAGAGAAATGGTACCTAAGATACACAAGATTAATGATTTCGCATAAATTAAATATGGCCGCCAAAGTTTCCAACCAATCAGGTCCAGATTCAATAGGGTTCTGGGTCATGAGCATATGGATGTGCAGTGCAAGTTTGGGGTGCCTAGGGTAAGTCGTTCTAAAGATATCTTGGTAACAAGAAAGCTGTGATGGTTTCGCATAAATTAAAGATGGCCGCCATAGTTTCTAACCAATCAGGTCCAGATTCAATAGGGTTCTGGGTCACAAGCATAAGGATGTGCACTGCAAGTTTGGTGTGCCTAGGGTAAGTCGTTCTGAAGATATCTTGGTAACGAGAAAGGTGTGACGGACAGACGGACAGGCGACGATATCCGACGACAATACCCTTCGGCCAAATTTTGGCCGAGGGGTAAAAACTGTTCTCATAAGTCATTCGCTTTAGTGGCTGCCACTAGCATGAAAGGCAATGCATCGGGGAATTATGATGAAAATACCTGAATTCCAGCATAACGGAATCACAGTTTGGAAGCTACTTTAAAAGTTTGAAGCAATCGTTATTGAAATTTTATTCTCTAGATATCCTTTGAGTTATTGCAGATTTTTTGTTGTACATCTTTGGAAATGTCTGTGACTGAATCACAGTGAAAGTCCTTCGTTTGACCAGTGTTGCTTGTCTATAATTTTTTCTTAATCTTTTCTTATTCTTATATGACATCTCTTACTGCCATACAGTACCCATTTGGATGGTAGGATTTTTTCCTCATAAGAAAAGTGTGATTGGGTCATCACAGGGTTTAAACCTAGTCTGTGACGGAATCACCAAAAAATTGTGATGGAATCACGAGTGCGCTTTTTAAATCTTCTGTGTCAGAGAGCTTAATTAATTACACATTTTCTCCAAAATAATAAATTATCACTTCTAATTATCGAATGAAGTCTCTGAACTCTTATTTTGGCCAATGTACAGTTCCTGTCAAATGCACATCTTATCTACAGATGTTTTAAAATAGTCTACTTTTCAGTAAAATGCACATTTTCTCATTATGACAATTTAGAATTTCCAGAGTTAATCAGGTTTATAAATTGCGGAAAAAATAATTCCTGCTTAAAACACAATTCTCTGTTATTGGCATGTTCCCTGGGATTATAGGGAGCGAATAGAAAAAAACAGCATGCTAATATATGATCTACGAAAAAATGTGGGGTGAAAAATTATTGTGCGAAAAAAAGGGCGTTTTTTGGTGACACGCTTTTATGTGAAAATCATGTTTTCAGTATTACAAAGGCCTGAACATTTAGATCATTAGGGCCTACACGAAAGACTGACCAATATTTCTTTATTTATTTCTTTCTTCTTCTATTACCAGTACTTCTGCTGACAGTCTCTACAAATAACTTTGATGGGCATTTAAAAAATGGTTGTTTTATGGATAACTACTTTATTGCTCTGGAGCTGATGTTTGAACTTGGATGGTTGGTTTGGGGGTTGGAGGTTCTGGGGTGACCCCAATGCCAGCATGCACCAGGCAGGGTGCAATGGCCTAAAACGATCCATCCAAAAACGATGGATTGACCACACGAATTGACCACATCACGAATGGTAGGTTTGTTTCTGGACTCGTGATGTTCATGCAATTTGTTTTATATCCTTTGACATTTTTTTAGCAGTTATTCCCCATTTTCATCAATAATACACCTATGTGTTTGCTTTGACTTCCGATGTCGATTTCAGCCACTTCAAAGTCGTTTCGCCAGCAATGAAATTCGAGCGGCGGCGCGGTCACATCTCATACCTCGCAGTGGATTGGCATAATCCGCTAGCTTAACGCGTTCACTGATTGGTTTGATGTATAGGAATCCTCTTGATCAATTTATATCCAGAACTCGATTGAGTAACTATAACCAAGCCAGTGTATCGATCCTAATCAGATCGATCGATACACTGGCTGGCGAGGATGGTGAAGTAGAGTTTTTATTGGTGCACATTATAACATGCATGTTTTTTTTGTACTTTCTTCAACATTTCTTTGGTAGTATAATCTTGTGATTTCCATTGGAGTTTTTAAGTCTTGATGGTTTCATTGGAGATCCAAGTTTTCATCAGCTAATTTGAAAAAAATGTTGGAAATATCTCTAACCAAACACAAAGCTCCAGAGCACTAAAAAATTTGTTCTCCCTGAATGTAGGCCTATCTTGTGTCCAGGAGCTTCTGCAATTGTACTAGTCAATTTACACTGTTCATACAAAGAATTTGCATTCAGCATAGTATGAGGAACATTTTGTTATATTTGTCACCAAATAATAATAGCATACATGGTTATCAGGCCACCTGTAGTTTTATACAAGCCTTCAACTGAACCAAATGGACAGATTGAGAGAGAATACGCAGGAAAGAAGCAATCAGAGAATGCCACATGTATGCCCCGCTTTAGTCCGACACTGCCCCGCAACCAGGACAAATATATTTCCCATTCACAGACAGGATTGAGTAACAAAGGGCCATAACTCTTGAAAATATAACCAAAATGCAGAGGAACTTCACGCTGCAAAACTATGGGGCACGCCACATATCATGCAAATTTCATACTTGTCCATACACCCTTACCAAAATTTCTGATTATTACCATAGTATTACCACAGTATTACCAGATCATTACCAGAGTAAAATCTCATATGAAAGTAATAAGGTAAGTACTCTGGTAAGCCTATGGTAATCTGGTAATAGTCTGGTAATGATAGGGTAATACTCTGGAATTGGAACATATGCATGGTATTGATAGGGTAATACATCTGGTAATGCTATGGTTTGAACCACACCAGATATTCTTCAAACCATAGCATTACCAGATGTATTACCCTATCAATACCATATGTTCCAATTCCAGAGTATTACCCTATCATTACCAGACTATTACCAGATTACTTACCATAGGCTTACCATATTAGTCCCATATTGTAGTTGACATGTATATTTACAGCACGTTCACATATTATTGACATGCAAATGAGGCTGCCTCGACTCATGCAGCAAATTCATTGCGATGAGCACAGCAAACTCTATGCAAACCAACCACAGTAAGCACAGGCCAAGATCCCAATGCAAAAGCATTAGTTGATGACAAATGATAAATGTCACAGGATATATCTAGAATGCTGGCTACCCAGGTGATGGGTGCACTATACATGTAGATACCCTCATGGGTGGACGTATTATGTGATGGCGGTTTCCGTCTGTCTGTCTGTCTGTCCGTCCCCCGTGTCCGGTCCATATCTGGGACAGTTTTCTATCCACAGTTCTAATTTTTGATGAGTGGATAACCTATGAGGAGACGTACCAAAATGAAGGTCGTGGTCAACGGTCAAAGGTCACTGGCCTAAAAAACAGGAAATCACTGAAGTGTTCGTGTCCGGTCTATATCTGTGATCGTTTTCTATCCACAGTTGCAAATTTTTGTTAGTGGATACGCCAGGTGGAGACTATGTGTCACGTACTAAAATTGAGGTCGAGGTCAGAGGTCAAAGGTCACTGTTGCCTAAAATCATTGATCATTGACAGTTTTCTATCTACAGTTCTAATTTTTGGTGAGTGGATGCCCTAGGGGGGAACGATGTGTTGCATACCAAATGTAGGTCGCGGTCAGAGGTCAAAGGTCAGTGTGACCTAAAAATCAGGAAATCGTTAAAAATTACTAATTTTTTGTGAGTGGATTCAATAGGCGGAAATGAAGTGACGCATACCAAAAATTAGGTCAAGGTCAAAGGTCACTGTGACCCCAAAATTAGGAAATTATTAAAAATAACATTTTTCTGTGTCAGTAGATACATTAGGGGGACACGATGTGTCACATACCAAAATGTAGGTCACGGTCAAAGGTCAAGGTCACTGTGACCCCAAAATCATGAAATTGTTAAAAATCATGATTTTTTGTGTCCATTGAGAAATTACGGGGAGACGGTTTCTCATGTACCAAAATTTACGTCACGGTCAAAGGTCAAGGTCACTGTGACCCATAAATCAGGAAATCATTGAAAATCATGATTTTTGTGTCCATTGATAGACTGAGGGAAGACGATGTGTCGTGTACCAAAATTTATGTCAAGGTCAAAGGTTAAGGTCACTGTGACCCCAAAATCAAGAAATCATTCAAAGTCACATTTCATATGCCTGTCGAAGACGAGGTCGTATAATGCGATGTTGCGTTCTATCCATTCATCCATTAACATTTGTTGTCCATGCGATATCTCTAGTTTCAAGGTATGGATTGGTACCAAACTTTGAGTATACCTTACTCGCATGGCAAAGTGGAGCCATACATTTGAGATCAATTTGTCAAAGGTCAAGGTCACAGTCCCCCAAAACTGAATCAAGTTTAGCTGACTAATGTGTTAGGTTGGAATATTCAAAGTTCTTTCCACTGCATGTATATGGTATTGTCCTGTGGAGTTGTCTCCCATCTTTGAAATGCTTCATTTAGTTAAACTGTTGTGAAATAAAAACCATACATTTACTAATTTAACGGAGAGAGGGGTCCTTTATGAACTTAACATCTGTTTATTAACTCAAGAACAAAGGTTTACTTCATCACTTTCTTCTTCCTTCATGAAAAATTCTCTCATCTGAAAGGAATCCATTTGCAGGAAAACTAATATTTTCTTGTGTTTGATCATTGTCGATTTCAGTGTGGGATATGCGAGCTCTCAGCTCTTGCTTCAAGGTCAACTTGTTACCAAGAGTTAAGCTCATTTTAGTTTATCATTCAATATAACATGTGATATATGTTACATTCTAAGAAGCACAAAATTGTAGACCTTTCGCTGGATTGCTAGATCAGTTGGAATCAAGGCTATCAAACAACCTTGAAATTTGGACCAATGTAATTCCAGATATACGGGTGTATATTGAAGCCCCTTGGGCTCTTGTTAATTTCTATTTCTGTCCTATATGCCTGAATGTAACCAACTATATCTGCAGAACTGTGTTCGGTATAGCTATTATATTTTGGAAACTTATTTATATTGTTGTATTCTACAAGCCAACAAAGGATAACTCGCCTCGGCTTATGGAGTTATGCCCCTTTCGGATGTAATAATCTCCAATTTTGTTATCTGTAGCTGAATGTACAAGTTCAATCTGCAGATCCATGTTCGGTACAGCTTATTCGTGTCGGTTCTTATTTTACAGAGTGCTAAGTCAGACGCCTATTGAAAGTGGCTCCCCTCGACCCATATTTTACAGAGGTATGCCCCTTTACAGATATGTAATTTTCTATTTCTGTCCTATATGCCTGAATGTACTACCCGTATATCTTGATCATCCCACATAGAACTTTCTCTTCCCCAATTCACACTACACATGGGTCACAATCACTTGGGGAAAGCCGAGGGGTTTTGATTAGATCAATCTCATGTTACTTCATGTGACATATTTTCTTCTAGTAATCTCTCTGAAAATTTTGAATTCTGATGGATGTGCTCATGTATGCATATAGTTTGAAGGCTTTGGGCTCTCAAGAAATAACCAGACTATCAACATGGTGAACTACCTAGATCTGGCTTTATTCATCAAAGGTGCAAAACAAGGACGGAATGAAGTTACAGTGGACGGAAATTACAAAATCAGAACAATTTCTTCACAAAACTTAAAGTGTAACTGTGATACACTACATGTGTATGTACCTCATATTGAGGATTTATGATGTGAATAAAGAAAAGGTAATGAAGTTTCCCCGAACATATCACTCTCAAGAGTATTCAAAAGCAGCTTTCTACAATGGGAGAGAAGTCTCTATGGTCCTTTTTGACGTTGAAGACGTTAATGATGGCATACTTCGACTGTCCTGCGGGGCGTCGCAGCGATGCTTAGAATGGAATAGATTTGTGACAATGTAGCATTGAGACATGGTTAATTACTCCATAAAAATGTCACACATTCAGACATGCTTGTGGTGCTGTGCATTACAATAACATTGAACTTGTCATAAAACAAGAAGCATGTATAAATCCTATAATTTAGAAGATTATCTTGAATATGAAATAAACTTACAAAGTTACACACAGACACAAGGTATGCTTTAACCAGTTTAACCCCATTCTTAGAGGGAACAGACACAGCAACTCACGGACAGAACAGTATTGAACCAAACTTTCATTCAACATGTTCAAAGGAAACACGAGTACAATACATTTTTTGCTATAACAGTTTCACAGTGAAAGAACACGGACTATTTTTAATCTGATTTAGAGACCTAATGGTCACGACTACTCTAGTTCCGTACACCCCAAGACCATCACCTCCATAGAACTCTACACATGCTATTGAGAGATAGATCCCTTGGGAACATGCAAGAATAAATCCTCAGTACATGGATCATGCATCCCCACTAAACTTCACAAATACATATAAATGGAATAATAATTACAAGATACTTCAACCTTTGGGGCCATTCAAAACAAGTCAGGATGAGAACCATGTGATTTTATGTACGTTAAAAATTTTGTACGTCAAATTTATTAGAAGATGATGAAATGATGCAAAACTACAGTTCTTTTTTCAAAATTATCTGTTGAATTCTTTCAAGATATAAATCTGATATCTTGAAAGGATGTGAGGATCAAAATTAGGCAGGTATACTACCAAATTTGGGGGTTCATACTTCATGTAAGTTTCATGAGACAATGCCTAAAACAGCCAAGCCTGGAAACAACTATGTTATGTGTCTAGACTCTGGCATTTATAACTGAACAAAGGACCAGACAATAGCTTCCTACACGAAGAATAATTGAGGGTGATTGAACGGCAAAAGACTGATTGAATTAATTCAGAATTTACTCTACAAATAACAGATACTAAGTCAGTACCATGAATACAGTGTCGTCGTAGTAATATTTTATATCAGCTGTGGGATACAAAGAAATTACAGTACACTTACAGCTCACTAACAGATATAAATTGCAATCAATTCATAACACAATCTTGGTTCTGACTGAGCTTGTTTGGTTTTACAATTATACATTTTTCATCAATTAATATTACATTCTGGTATCACAGTGAAACTGGTATATCATACTGTATTAGTATGTCAAGATATTGAAGAGTGAATGAATAAGATTTAACATAACTTCAACACTATTTCAGTCATATCACGTTTGGGACAGTCCCATTCCTTTTCACACCCGAGAACCCCATGGGTACCTCCGTTAGTCGCCTATTATGACAAGCTCTCTGAGGAGACGAGGCCTACTCTTACCATGAACTGGGGTATGCAAAATGACACCCCAGGTCATATGCACGAAGACACCCCAGGTCAATAGCCAGAAGCCCCACGGGCCAGATATTAAAGAATGTAGGAAACCTCTAATGAATTCAATATCCCAAAATAAATATCTGTATCATAAATTAGGTATGCCATCTTCTGTTGGCTTGATTAAGGGTATGGTATAATTCAGTGAGGAATTCTTTCAGGGCCTGTACCAGTAACCCGTCATGTTTGAATATCTCAAAATTAACGAGATGACACTTCACACAAATATATTATTCAGGCTATTTTCTTGCAATGGTATGATCAACTAATCTACATTTAAATACTGTTTAACATGTTTGTGAACTTTGTAAATTTTTGGTACCCAAGAGTATAGTTTTTTCTTCAAAACTTCTTTTTAGTAGCAGTCAGGAAAGCCTGGTAGTAATTCTTCAAGATATATCATGTTAACAAGAATAATGAACAGATAATGCTGACAATGACAATGCCCTTTGGCCAAATTTAACTGTTAACCAATGGATATCCAAAAGCTAGAACAGAGAACTTAAAAAGGGCCATCACATGCATACACTGATATCCAGTTATTAATTATGGAGCAATTACATTTGCTAAACTTTGTGGACATATTTTTACTACTTTATATACAATATATATTATTCTGTAGCCAACAATTATTACAAGACCAATCTATCCTCCTCTTGCATGGAGGGGGGTGGAAGTTCCCCATAGGTCATTCCACCCCCGACCTCCATTCCACCTCCAGCACGTGCCTGCTCAAAACAGCGCCGCTTACAATCCATGAGACGCTCAAAATCTTTCCACATCTTCATCTGTTTCATGTTAGGTCCATGTTTTTCTTTCACAGTCTTCTGCTTCTCTCTTAGTCCTTTACCCAAATTCTCTTGTTCCTGAATCTTCTTGCTGTACATTTCCCTACAAAGACAAAGAGTTCATCAGACATGAGTAAATTGAGATCAAAGAGAGATTATATCTGTTTTTATTTGCCAGCCAGGAATTCCTACAATTGTGTGTCAGGGTTTGATCTGCCTGTAGGGGAAATCCTATGTCCACCATTATTATTCAAGCATAGTCCGATGTAGAAAATAATCAGTTAATATACAAACATTTATTTTTAAACACAGCAAGGAAGCAATCAGAGATTGCTCAATTGTATGCCCCCCCCCCCCTTCCGCTTTAATCTGACACTGCCCCGCCATTGTTCTGTTCTGTATTGGTCGGTGGAGGCCTAATTTAGATAATTATAAAAATTCTGTTTCAGTCATTTTTTTCTGCATGCCTCACATAATACATATTCCAAGTATCGACCAACAAGTAATAATACAATGTTTTGATGCAAGATGGTCGCCAGGGCTTTCGCCAAATCCGAAAATGTGACCTGGTTATGAGACCTACATTCCTTGGGAGTATATTGTGGTGAAATTATGAAGCGATCAGTGAACTTTGAATTTTGCACCCAATTCAGTCTTTTTGGGGCAATTTCATACTTTTGCACCCAATTCAGTCTTTTTGGGGCAATTTCATACTTCAGGACCTATGTGGTCTGCTTTGGAATGTAGAATAACAATTTTATAGCCATTTGTCCAGTCCAAATCGGTTATGGACTGAGATCCACCCTGAACAAAATAAATATATCCCATTCACTTAGGTTTGATGAACAAAGGGCCAGAACTCTTGAAAATATAACCGAAAGCAGAGAAACTTCACACTGCACAACTATGGGACATTGACCACATATCATGCAAATTCCATACTTGTCCATACAAAATTAACCAAGACCCAGCCCAGACAAGTCCCAATTCACAAAGATTTGAAGAACAAAGCGCCATAACTCTTGAAAATATACGCGAAATGCGGAGAAACTTCACGCTGCACAACTACAGGGCACTGACCACATATCCTGCAAATTCCATACTTGTCCATACAATATTAACCGAGATCCAGCCCGGACAAGTCCCAATTCACAAAGACTTGAAGAACAAAGGGCCATAACTCTTGAAAATATATGCGAAACGTGAAGAAACTTCAAGATGCAAACCTATAGGGCACTGACCACATATCCTGCAAATTTCAAAATTGTTCATACAATATTAACCAAGATCCAGCCCGGACAAGTCCCAATTCACGGAGATTTCAGGAACAAAGGGCCATAACTCTTGAAAATATAAGCAAAATGGGGGAAAAATTTATGCTGCACAACTGTGGGGCACTGACCACATATCATGCAAATTTCATACTTGTCTATACAATATTAACCAAGATCCAGCCCGGACAAGTCCCATTCACAGAGATTTCAGAAAAAGGGCCATAACTCTTGAAAATTATACCGGAACTCGGAAAAAAAACTCTATGCTGCACAACTACGAGGCACTGGCCACATTCCATGCAAGTTTCAATCCTGTCCATCAAATATTAACCAAGATATCGCACGGACAAGAAATTCGGACGGACGGATGGACAAAGCGATTGCTGTATGCCCCCCGCTAATTAGAGGGGGGGTATAATAACCGAAGACAGGCATGGACCGAAAACAAATAAAAGGCACATCTACATTATATAACTTATCAGTTAAGTAAACTTCCCCTTATTAGGCCCTTGTTAGTTTCCGAGATGCAACGACAAGAATAAAGTTGAACAGATGGCCCAATAGTCATGATGTCACCATATTTCACATAGGGTCATGAGCAAATTCGCTCCAAACATACAATACAGAGATGTTCATAGTCATATACAAACATTGATAATGAAAAACAGGGACATTTGTTGTTGAATGGACAGTGTACCTGAAGGTTCGTCTCTTTTCCTGGGGGTCAGAGGACGTGTACGCCTTCATCTCATCATCAATCTTCTGTTTCTGTATCTTAATGATGTTCATCATACAGTGTAGATAATGACAGCGTGACTCCTCGGCTGACACCTCCTCATGTAGGGCACGTACCTCCTACAGAAGACAATGGCACAAAACATTCATGTCAATGGCTCTTCAATGACATTTACAGATGTTTATGTTACAGGCATGTTTCACATTGTTTGAATGATTTCTTGAGTTAAACTTCCCTCTGGTTAGAAAAATGTTGAGCCCCTGTATCAGTATTGCTTGTCAACTTGAGTATTCTGTCACATGACCAGACTATATTTCATGCACAGTTTTACATGTAAAATTGTCCCCAGATGGATGACAGGTTAAGTAGTGCATTAATCCAGTGTATTTTTGGTACATTCTATATCGAGATACATATAACCCGTCTTGAAGTCCATGCCAACTTCTAAAGGCGTTAGACATGGGCATGTGTCACTTCACTATTAAGTTGGGCATACAAAATACCAAATCAGAAACCATAATAGTTTTTTATAGTGTACCTGCTCCAGTTTGGACCGATTACTCTCTAACCCAGCAGATTGAGTGTCATAGGCCGCCTTCTTGTCTTCATATACCACTGTCATTTCCTGTTCATATCAAACATGTACATGTATTTAATTTTATGTCTTATGTCATATATGTATGTACACCTTCATAACCATTCATTCTGTGACAGTTCACTTATGTTTCAACACATTTTGCTGTAAGATATGCCTGAATTTTTCAATTTATAAAGTCCAATATTGTACAAGCATGAATAGGATTAAGTCCTCTTCCACCCCAGCTTTCAAACTGATGCATTCTCATATAATACAGATGGACCAAACTTCTGTAAGATACATTTATTCTTTATAGAAATTAGGTTTTCTGCCCACCCCAGGTTGTGAAGAGTGGGTTTACCCACTACTACAGTGATAAAATTCCCATCACTCAGCATTGCTCTTCGATGCTCAATGTTACAAGCTACATATTTTGTCAACTTTTCAGGTTACTGAACCCTGAATATGTCAGTTTCTTATGTGGAAATGTTGAATTCATAGATGCTGGGAACATATTGGGCGGAACCCTGAAAACGTCAGTATTTCAAGTGGAGATATTAAATTTTCTTACCTGACATCTTTGCCTCATGGGACGTAGCTCTTTGATGACGGGGGCAAGAGCTCCTTTTCTCATGGCGATTCTGGCATTCAGTTGGCGTACCATATCTGACATGTCCTCCAGTGTTCTCCCCTTGACGTCATCAAACTCACTCTTCACTGACGAGACTTTCTCTAGTTCTTCCTGCGTCTCACGGTACCCGGACACTCCTTTCTTCACCTCTAATAAACCCTGGAGAAACAAAATGGATATAAATATTGAAGGAGTATAATATCTAGTTTCTGGTTGAATTGCGAGCAAAAAATAGTAATGCAAGAATCACAGCATAAACGATAAAATTTTACTACAAATGTGATGGTAATTACTAATATTAACTTAACACCTGAAAAGAGCTGTTTTCTAGGACAAAATTTGAACACCTACTATAGGATTTATTTAAGCTGGGATTCCATATAATTTTCCATTAAATGTTTGTATGCATCTAGATTCGAATGGCTACACGGTCAGGACAGTGGAAATGGTCTAAATGACCATATATAGTATCCAGATAGTGCGTGAGTTCAGGCAGAGCACTCTCTCCAAGGCTCGAATTAGGGTAAAAAAATTACATGCACAGTGTGCACCTAAATTTCTCATGTACATGCACAGCAATTTGCCTACATGCACAAAAAACAAAACCAAAAAAAAAACTATTTTTTTTTAAATCCTTCTTCGTAAATTTGTCCCGAAATCTGTAAACGAGTTTGGGCTCTCCTAATGCCAGGTATCAGCACTTGTATACAGGATCTTACAGCGTCCTTCAAAAGAACTATTCTAAAAAATCAAAAACATCAATATTTGGAAAAAATCAAATGTGTTTTTCCACAGTCAAATATTCTGATGAATCTGACTTTGTGTTGAGATCACTCTTGAGGTCATATGTACTAAACATCATCTAAACACCATAACCATTTCTTACTATTTTTTTTTTTATTTTTCAAATCGACAAATTTACAGAAAATCAAATTATATTGGCCTCAACAAATTTCTCTGTTGTTGTTGTTGTTGTTGCCAGATTCGTGTGTGTTTCTGCAACATCGTCGGGACTCCTCTACAGATTTAACTGCAGCCCGACTCTCACTTCCCACTTTTCCAGCAGGGTCAGTGTTTATTTGACAACAGGCTGCAGAAAAAAGCTTGAATGTTGCTGTGTTCAGATCGTTTTGAACAGTTTGCGTTTATGTCACACACGACGTGAAGCAGACAAGAAATAGTGTGGAGCATCTGATGTGGAGATGCCCGAGATAAAAATACCCACGGGGGTAATTCAATGCACAGTTTGGACATTGTCTAACAAATTTTTCAAGACAATTGGCAGTCTGCCATAAGCTATATTCGTTGTGATCGACGGTCCATTTTTCAACACTTTGTTTGCAAATGCAGCTACATGCACGCTGTGCACCTGCCGATCAAATTTACGTGCACCGTGGAAAAAATACATGCATTTGTGCATGTGTGCGCTGCTAATTTCGAGCCTTGCTCTCTTCCCGGCCCTTCCCTCCCCATTTCTCTTCTACCATGGGGATTCCTGGTATTAAAGGATTTTGCCAAAAAAACTAATCCACTGACCATCGCATAATTTGTCTGCCGATCAAGTGGTTCGCTTTGCTCTGTTCAAAGGAAGTCACAGTGGTCAGGCACTGTTGTCAGACTGCCAGTGAGTGCCACTTGGCATCTCAGTCAATCAGTAGTGCGAGAGTCACACTGCCACTCCATTTTTAATTGGTTTAAATGAAGGTCAGTTCATCTCGTGGATAGGTAATGATTTTGGTACCACCTCTCCACCACTAGCATGTCCTCTTGATGGTTTGACAATGGTCAGTGTAAAGGTAGAGACCATGGTGTTCACGATGACGAGATGAGTTCTGGTTTGTGAAGGTTTGAAACAATGGAATACTCAATATGTACTAAGACAATAGTAATTATGAGTATACACAGGTTTCTCAGTTGACTCAAGCATGACAGACAGGGGGAACAACTTTCAATGTTTCTAACATACTCACCAACTGTTGATTGATAGCATCATTCTGTTGTTTAAGGATTTCCTCTGTTCGAGAGAGAACACCAGTCTCAGCTCTGAACTCAGCGATTTCCTGACGTTTCTTCTTGTAGATGGTACTCTTACTTCTGAGTTTGTTCACATAACGCTTGAACTAGAAGAACAAGAACAGCTTAATTGTTATCATTATTCATCAATCCATTACATCTGTCCTATGTAGGCCCTGTACATGTATAAAGCAAAATTATACTTAGGGCTGTTCCATTTAAAAAGATGTACCCCCCCCGGAAGGGAAACTTTGTACACCCCAACAACCAATATATGCAAATTAATTCTCCTTGCCTCCACCAAGCACAGCAAATAAATGTCCAGTACAACCTGGGAGAGAAGCATTTTTTTTTTCATCATAGCAGCCCACCCACCCACATTTTTTATTTGGAAGGGAAAACAATTTTTTCTAAAGAACGATATCGGCCGGAAAACTGATTTCAGAGAAAATGGCAAATGCTTGGCTGTACACCATCGTAGTGGCGCTCTGGAGCGTAAAAACTGTAGTTTTATTCGGTGTCTACAGCCACGAGTCGTTTCTACTATTTCCTTGACATCTTGGCACGTTCAAACGATACAAAAATTGTGCATAGGCATGATTTATTGTTTTTTCACGCTTCAAACAGTTGAAGCGATGAAACAGCCGCCATTTCCTTCTGAGCCGTTGCTACGGAAGTGACCGACCGCGCATGCCCACAGCCATCCATTGACGTCACTCGGGACGCTCCGCTATCCACGGAAGTGATATGGTAATGTTCAAGTTCAAGTTCAAGTTCAGTTTATTGTATAAAACGCCTCAATGAGGCCGTATACAAGGGAGATAACAAACGATCAACTACAACAATCTATATACATTACAGCACTGGGAATGGTATTCCATTATAATACTGGATATGGCAGCACTGGTGAAGGAATGAACACTACGGCATAGTGCCGACAATAATTGTCGCACTACATCGTTATTGCGATACATATACTGACCATCCTAATAAATTGGCACAGAATACAAAATACTAGATATCAGGATTGTACATGACTGATAGCACTGAATACCAGTAACTGTCATAATATATTGACATAGAATAAATTGGTACGAGTTTGCTAAGTGATGGATTTGCTTTCCTCAGTTACCAAAAACCAGAACTATCGTAATATACTGGCATAGTATAAAATTAGATCAACCAGCTATGTTGGACTTGCGTTTCTCAAAGCACTGGAATACATATTTTGCCACCAGTTTGGCAGTGTTATCTGTTGGGTTGAGTAACATAATCAGTCTAGCAATCATATCTTTCGGTATTACTATCAACTTCTCTAACTGATTTAAAAGACTAAGTCTTTGGACTGCATAAAGAGGGCAGAAAAACAAGAAGTGAATTTCATCCTCAACCTGGTCTCCACAGGATGGGCAGAACCTCTGATTCTGAGGGATCTCTGGTCTGGAGTACCTACCAGTTTCAATTGCCAGACTATGAGAGCTAGTTCGGAGTTTTGTGAGAGCTTGTCTGTGTTTAAAGGTATGAACTTCCTGAAGATAGGCATCAGGTCCCATGGAATGTTTGACCATCCTGTAGAGACCAAGTTTTGAGGATTTGGATGAGTCAGAGGGTGGGTCGATGGAGTGCTGGAAGATTTGTTTTAATTTCAATGATGTTTGTGTGACTACTGACTTGCATGAAGTAGTCCATAGATTTTCCATATCTAGTGTTTTTAATAATTCATATATTCCATAATTCCAAGAGTATTTGGGTTTTGATAGCATTAATTCTAGATCAGCATTATAAGCGCTCCACAGGAGCCTATCCTCTGACACATCCTTTAGTCTTAACCAATACCTCAACATAGTAGTATACACATCCAATGACATGGGATATATACCGGTCTCGAATGAGCTAGCAATATTGCATGAATATTTTGGCATGCCAAGAATTGATTTACTAATTTTCGTGGATATGAAATCACAAATATTGTTCTGAAAAAGACAACTTTGAGATCTGAGTGACTTTCTGCCCCAGATTTCTGCACCATAAGTAGATACAGGTTTAATAATAGCACTGTATAGAGTTAGCAAGGTTTGAACAGGCACATAGTCCAAGGTAGTTAATGAACGCCTTAATTTAAACCAGCATCGCATAGCTTTGTTCTTAGCAGCAACTTTAGCTGATTTGAAACAACAGGTATATGAAAATGTAACTCCTAGGTATAAATATTCTTTCACCACATCTATAATGACATTAGATGCACCATACGTGAATAGGTTGCGTTTACTACATTTGAAATTTGTATTAAATGGTACAATTTTTGTTTTTGTTGGATTTAGATCCAGTTTCCAATCACAACAGAACCTCCACATACAATCGAGCAACTTCTGTAAACCCTCTGCACTAGTGGAGAGTAGAACTAAGTCATCTGCGTAAAGTAGGTGTGTGATAAGTACACCAGATAGTTCAGGTGCATATTCAGCTGCCCTCAATAAGTAAGTTTGTAAATCATTCAAGTATAAGTTAAATAGTGTTGGACTACACACACAACCTTGCTTGACACCTAGTGTCATCAAGAATGGCTCTGATAGTTCTGATTTAGTCTTGACACAAAATTGTGTGTCCTTATACATATCCTTAATAACATTGTAAACATTTCCAGTTATACCAGATTGTTTCAATTTATACAAGAGACCGTTGCGCCAGACCCGATCAAATGCCTTGCGGAGATCAATGAAACATGCATAAATTGGCTTGTGTTTACTTTTATATTTCTGTATTATGGTGTTCAGGATGAATAAGTTATCAGATGTTCTATAATCCTTACGAAAACCGCACTGTGCGGGATCCAGCAAGTGATTTGTAGTCAAGTGATGTGCTATTCGCTCATTAATAATAGACAGAAAAAGTTTGCTGAGGCAACTTGACAATGCAATTCCTCGGTAGTTGTTGGTATCCAACACATCACCTTTTTTGTGCAGTGGTATAATATGAGACAATCTCCAGGCACTTGGAAAAATTCCGGAGTGAAGTATGGAATTGAAAAGATGAAGGAAATGATCGATTAATGGCCCAGAGCTACATCTCAACATTTCATTCATAATAAGATCTGGACCTGGGCTTTTGCCAGTTTTAAGTTTTTTGACTGCGTGACGTATCTCATCTGCTGTTATTCGAAAATCCAGAGAGCCAGGCTCTTCCAGACATTCATTATTTACATCATGTGATATTTGAGATTGCACTGGCGAGTTTGGACTTTCTATATTCAGATTGAGAAAATGTTTTCGCCAATCAGACAGTGGTATCTGATTGTCATTATTATTAGTAGGCAAAATCTGATTGATTACTTTCCAATACTCCTTGGGGTCATTGCTACTTAATTTGTCTATTTTTTCCAGCAAACCCTCCCTGTATTCCCTTTCAGCTGCCTTCAAAGTTTGCTTGTACCACTTCTTATTTTGGTGAAAAATTGTCAATAAATTCTTATTGTATGGATTCTGTTGTAAATTCCGCCAACTTTGATGTAGTTCCTTTTTTCTATTTTTGCAATGTTGATTAAACCATTTACATTTAGATTTAATTTTGTTTGTTTTCTTTCTCAGAGAGGCTGAGGCAGTAGTTAATATTCCCGAATTAAATAGATCAACTGCCATGTCAACAGAATCAGAGGTATATCCAAAACTGGTCAAAAGAAACTTACTAAAAAGCGCCTTAATTTCTGGATGGTACAAAGCTTGCAGAAAATCAGCGGAGGAATACTGATCCCATTTATAAGGATTTCTAGCTTTATGTGTAGTGGGAATATGGTGCTTTGTGAGTGTATCTCCATTTCCACTAAAACTGACAGGCCTATGCATGCCTCGACTGATTCTCAGCTGCAACTGACAGTGATCGGACATGGGACTTAATGCATTAACACGGAAAGTGAGAATCCCGAGACTTTCACTAAAGAGACTTTGAGAAGCTAAAACATAATCTACCGTGCTACATCCATGGTCATTATTAAAGCATGTATAGTTACCCAAGATATCACCTACTGTTCGGCCATTCACAATTCTTAGGCCAGTACTCAGACAAAGATCAATTAGTGGTCTACCAAATGGATTAGTGCGGGTGTCTACATGATTTCGTTCAGGCAAAATGAGTTCACCTTGGTTAAGGCCAGGTATGGGATAATGCTGGTCATTATCACCATCAACGTCTGGTTGGTCAATAAGAGCACCAACACGTGCATTGAAATCTCCACCCAGAATGATGTCACCCTGAGCAGCATAGTTGGTGATATCGCTTTCTAAATCTTCAAAAGCATGTGGCTTTTTTCTTTTCCATATGGGAGAGTTGTAAGGTGGAATATAAACGATACATAAATAAATATCTCTTTTCAAGTTAAAAAAGTTACGGTCTAATTTAATCCATAAATATTCGTCAGAGGTCTTAAGCATTGTAATTCCATTGCTTAAACCCATTTTATGATAGAGAACAATCCCGCCTCTTATGGGAGACTCAGATTCTTTGCCAGATCTTTGTCTGGGCACTGGATTGGCTTTATAACCAGGAACATTTATGTCAACTGTACAATGTGGGACACCTGGGTCATACCACGACTCTACAATACAAATAATATCATGACTAGATATTGAATTTATGAACATATTTCTAAACCCGAATTTATCATCAAACATTTTTGGTAAACCATTAACATTCCAAAAGGACAGAGACAAAGTCATTCTATGAAAATGTTACAAAACTTATCATTAATGCAATTGGAGTTCATTGGAATTAGCCCCGAGAGAAAATATATCATGAGCAATGGTGACTACTCTAGCTATAACAGCATCTTATGAATTTGAGTTCATGTAATTAATGTATCAATATACTCTATAATTCACGATATTATATCATAAGTCCATTGAAACTATGAAATGAAACTAATGTATCAATTACATACCTGTACATGTTACACCCCAATAGGCTACATAAAATGCATAAGTAAGGGATATATCATAACCAAATTAACGAATCAATTGGATAACATGGTCCATGATTGCATATGTTATGAGATCCCTATAAGACCCGGCAAAAGTGAATTTTCCCACAGTAGGCTACATGTACAGTAATAGTTTGTGCCAGTGGAGCAGTCATCCAATCCACAGGGGCCTGCCAACGGCCAGTCACCAACCACGACACCAACACCCACCCACACATACCCTCCCTCACTCCAATGGAGTAAGAGGAGAGAATATATATATGAACGTCAATATCATAATTAATAACCGACCATCATCAAGCCCCCATGATCCAATCCCATACACTGAACCACAGTTGTAAATAACACTCAAAAAGCAGGCATATTTGAGAGTTGTGATGGGTACCATGGGTACATGTTAAAGTGCTGTCGACCAGGTGGCGAGAGAATGGGAAAGCCACCATAATAGCTCATATTGTTCCACATTTGTGTCCGCTCTGGCAGTGGTACCGGGATGTGGGGCATAGGAGCCATATTGGAGGGATACGATAAGACAGAATGTCCATTGTTGGCTGGTGATTGATCATTCACAGTCAAATTTACATGTTCGTTAGTGGATGGGACCTCATTTGCTGAAGGAAAGCGCTTCCCATGCTCGATGGGAGGTCGAACCTCATTCACTGTAGCAACCGGTGTAGGGGGCTCTGGAGATGGAGAAGGTTTATCATCCATTTGCTTCCATTGGGTTACTTGGGATGCTGCCATAGCCACCTGAGCAGTACGTGCCCAAGATCGATCCTCTCGAGATGGAGTGTCCCACTTCCTCTTCAAATTGACCACAAACTTGTGAATAGTGGTAAACATGGGGGCAGATGCTAACTTTTTGCCGAGGTGAAGCTTTTGCATCAAAGAAATCTGGCGTGCAAGTTGAATAGTTCCTGCTGAGCTGAGATGTGTAAGATCTGAGAAGTATTTTTTCACTGCCACACCGTCCCTATTGGTAAATGCGTTGGTCAGATTCCAAAACACAACATCACTATTCTCACCTATACGGCACATCTTTTCATTTAGGAAATTAATTTGAGGAGTATATACTTTGCCGAGATGACCGAGTCGTGGGAGTATACCGCTCAGAACCACAGTCGCCAGAGGGAATCGGGAGTGGCATATTCCTAGGAGGTTTTGAAGATCATCTCTTGTTTCATTGTTTATGCGGCTACCACAGTTATTGGTCCCTACAACTAGTGTTACGATAGAAACTTGTTTCTGAGGTTGTAGGTCTTTCAACAAGGTGGCCAGGTCTCTGAATTTTGCACCACTTTTGTATATTACCTGTGTTGTACCTTCCCTGTTGAGTTTCTCTTCATCTAGGTCTTTGAGAATGGAATCTCCGAGGGTCACGTGTGAGGTGGAACGGTTGATGAACACAAACTCTGAAGAAGTTTTAGTTTTCTGAGCTCCCGAATCCTTAGGAGGGACCATATGATCAGTCATCCTTGGAGGCAGGTCTTCAGGTATCACCCCACCACAGGCCACAGAGGACATTGGAGTTGCATCAGTATGACTACTGACACTATCACTAGCAGCAGTTTGTTTGACGCTATCACTGGCAAAAGCTTGTTGGTTACTAACAACAGTTTTTGAGACGTTCTCCTGAAGTAAATTTTCACAAGGTTGCCTGGTACATTTTATATCCGATCTCAGCATGTTAATGTCATTTTGTAGTTGCTTGTTGCGAGATTGTAGGCTAGTGATCACCTTTTGAGCACACTGTAACTGTTGCTCCATTTCTTCCATTTTGGTTTCTAGTGATGTTTGTTGATCCACAGCTGATTTTATTTGTACATCAAATGCGTTTTTTGTTTGAGTACGTGTATCCAGTATTGACTGTGACAGATTGTTCTCCAGTGTTTGCAGTTTTTCCTCCAGCGAGGGTATGGATGTTTCATCGCTGACACTATTTTCCGAAGCAGGAAAGCAGTACGTGTTGAGAAGGGAGGTGAGAGTCTCAACTTTGGCTTCAAGGGTTCTTACTGCGAGAAAAAGTTGTGCTGTGGTCGGACATCCTGGTGATGTGGCTGCTTTCACCGTCAGTTTTGGTTTTCCTGATTTCAGGTACTTTTTTACACGTTTTGGCGGAGTGTATTGAGCAGCATGGGTGACAGGGGCAGAGATACATCCCTGTTCCTGAACCATCAAGGGTGTGGACGATGAAGAACCTGCTGATGAATGTTTCAAGGCCACAGCTGACGGGGATTGTGTCTGATTTACAGACTCCGGAGAGTCTACCGATGTAGTAAATGAATCTGCAATGTGTGTGCCCTGTGGGGTTTGTGGCGTGCATTCTGCAGATGGTGGTTGGCCTTCAGTGGACTCTGCATTAGATACGAGTGAATCAGTACATCCGGAAGTTGCATTTTGTGATTGTGAATCTGCAGGCAGAGAAGGCTGTTGTTCAAGGTGTTTGTCCAACAACTGATCACTGACCAGTGGAGGCGGGGGAGTGTCTGTAGCCGTTCCATCGGCTATGGCCTCACACACCGAGTCCATAACATCCGATATCAGTAGTTTTGGTGCGACAGATTCAGTGTCACCATGGGGTTTCAGGTTTTCAGTACTTAATGTCTCTAACATTGTTTTCTGACTGTTGTACCCAAGGGCACTGGTGAGGAGCGCTGGTAATTCGGCTTTGATCCAGGTCCCAGTGTGCTTACCTTGTACCATGACTGTGTTGGTGGTTCTGTACACTGTTAGAACACAGAGTTTTGTGCGTGTTGGGAGTAGTTTGTGGATAGTTATTTGATCTTCTACCACTGTGGATTTAGTGCTGTCCGTACATTCTTTCCAGCAGATATGAAAATTAGCATCACGTCTTTGAGACGTCCAGTATCTCGAGTACATAACTTTACGGAGACACTCAAAAGTTTTTAAGTCTAACACAAGAACACAACACTGTGCAGATTCCCATGTCACTTTACACTGATCCGAGACATGCTTAAACTTTCGTTTTAGTAGTTTTCGTTTATTTACCAGGAAGTCTCTTGTTTCTGTTGTTATCCTGGTATTTTTCTTTGTTGCTGGATGGGACTCTGAAAAGCTTGATGACGTTACAGCATCTTGGGACGTGACTTCAACATCGTAACTTGGCCGACGAAAAGTGAACCCTCCATAATGCACGACATCCTCTGATGAGGCGAGCTCGTCGTCCTTCGTTACCAGCGATAGCTCTTTCGATTGAGTTTGTGACATGATGCCACAGGGCTACATGAATCTCCAATAGTCACTAAAATTATTCCATAATCATCACATTGTTCGAAATTAAATCAAATTACACGAGGGCAAATTTAGCCATAAAAGGATGTTTTCGTGACCCCGAGACGTATGATAATGAGCTTCTGCCACATATGGATGTTTCCGTAAGAGTTCGACTATATTTTCTCTCGGGAATACACCGGATTGAGGCGAAGATTGCCGATCTAACCCAAATTCAAGCTTGTAACTTCAGCTTTCCAACGATATGCGGCAACAACAACAACGCCAACGATCTAGACCTGAA